>JACCHW010000030.1:3657084-3752778 GCA_018907185.1 Platyscapa corneri
TAATATTGCATTAATTTCTTAATGTTCATCCTCCTATTAAATTTAAATATGTAATCATTTACTTTGTAAATTTTGTGCTTAAAGCTATGAACATGTATATTACATAATAATTTTGTACATTCAAATTGATCTTCAACTATATTTTTCAAAATAATGTTTGAAGCTTAAAAAAATCAGCCAGTGAAATGCTCTCTTCTGCTTCCTTCCGAAACACACGAAAAAGATGTTTAAAAAATTTTTTTGATAATATTTTTATAATTAAATCAATAATTATAAGCATTTTCATTTGAAATGAGGTTTTAATAAGATTTATCTCATCGAGTTATTGTAATTTATCGTACTATTTTAGATTATTTGGTAATATATCATATCAATTTTTTATATGTTCTTCCTGTACATTCACAAGTTTATTTGTCTAATCAGTTATCTTGAGATCGTGTAGTAAGTAAAAGAAAAGACTTAATACTAGTATAATATATCACTGATGTAACAAGGGGCTAAGATAAGTTAAATATGTTCAGCAGAAATTAATCTGCTTGGTAAACAATACAAGCAAAAATGTTGATAAAGGTTGATTTAATTATAAATATAAATTATTCTAAATAATTTAATTTTGAAAAAATTGTTTTGTATAAAAACCGGATAATAAAGCGCTTATATTTCGCTTTTAAAAATTATAGTTTTATATATTGTTTTATAATAATACAAAATTAATATTTTTAAAATTTATTTAAAAAGTTGCATTCCAAAATAAAGCGGTTCGTCAATTCCCTGTTTTGAATTTAAGAATTGAAAAATGGTTGCATTTAATTTATAAATGTGAATAAACGCCGAGAATAAGTACAGTAAATATTACGCCAGAGTATTGTAAGTTATAAAGAAAGAATATTATTTTCCAAACGTTCATATTTTTACATACATTTCCTCATTGCTTATGATTATTTTACTTAATTCAACACAATTTTGTTCTGTATAGTGAAATAGTTACTTTTATAAATTAGAATTTAAAGAATAAAAATGATTTACTTTACATTTACATTTTATGATACTGATTTTAACGAAACGTAGAGTTAATCATTAATTGTGAAATGTATTAAAATGACCAAACTCTATATTTAAAATAACAATACTTTTAAGAAATTGATTCATTAAAGTCAGTATACTTGCATTAGAATAATGTTTTATCGTTCCTTTTTTTTAAAGAAATTAACAAAATGATGTTCTTTTTGACCTGTTAGATTTAATAGAACTTGCAATATTTTTCAGCTTATTTTAGTTGTATAATACAAAACTGTAATTTGGATCATATCGCTTCCGCGTGGGAAGTCTCATTATAATCTTCAGTAAAAATTTGTAAATACTAAATTGTCTCAGCAGATTTTTAATTAAGATAATTGTTGCATCGAATAAATTTAGGGTGCATCTGTGTACTGTAATAATACATTTATACCTACTTGTAGTATATTTATTTTCAAAATAAATATATTATACACAAGGAAATACTCTTAGACATTCTTTATAAACAGTCGATGCTGCACATTCGCCTACTATATAATCTCTATATATATATATATATCAACTTATATAACTGGAAGCGTTGTTTTGAAGAATTACTTTGCTTTTCACATATTTAGAGACTTTATTTTAATTCTGAAACCACATGACAGAGTATAAACTCTCGTAATGGATTCGACAGAGCAGTGGCGCTGAGAATAATTCTTGAAATAATTTTGCCTGTATTTTGTTTCCTCTATACAAATTGATCGTTATATTTTCGGTTATTTTGTGAGGTAAATGAAAAAGCGTTTCCGAAGCAAAAGCGATGTTTTGTCACAAAAGCTTACGTACATATGGGTTTTACCAGTTTCATCGTAAGCAAATTAAACATTACATTATTGTAGTGCTAAAAAACTTTTAAACTAGATTGATTATAAAGTATAATCGTGAAAAATTAACGATGAATTTTCAAAAATTCTAGCTGAATATAACGATATTGGTCATTTAATCTTTCGCCTTTTGCTACTTTCTTTCACAACATAAAAGTAAATACATCGTTGAATTTGCAATTTATTTTTAGAGTTTTTAATTTTATAAAATACAAAAATTCGTGTTATTAAAAAACGATTGTTTTTTTGCGGTTATCAAATAACCTAAATAAAGAGTCACTTTTAGAAATAGTTTTTCTTTAACACAAAAAATTACTTTATTACTTTATAAATTTTTATAAAAAATCTTTATTACTTTGTAAGAGTATTTCGATAAAACTAAATAAAAATAAAAATATTTACAGTATCAATTTTTTACATGCATATCTCATTAGTTAGAAAATATTTAGAAGAATAAGAGGAAGAGGTTTCTCAAAATGTTGCGTTTGTGGAATATCGCGTTCGCTCTAATTTTCTGAAGTCTAAATATTTGATATCTATCGATACATTAAAAATAGACGAATATCTTGTAAAATATTTGAAAAAGCTAACGAGGGTTGTTTGTCTCGATTGAGCAGCCAAGGTCGGCACGTATCCGTTAAAAAAGAAAGATATTTTCAATCAAACAATTAAAAAATAGCATAATAATTTTTTAAGTATAATTGTAAAACAGTGCAAGTTTAGTCGATTGTTACTACTCGCATGGCGAAGAGTGGATTCAATATCAGTACAGCATAACCAAAAGAGGCTATAAATGCTTGTTTTACTAATGCTTCCCGAGTAAAATCTACAGTTCTTTCCACAGCAAAACCGATAACATTGCGGATGGCATTCAGGTAATTTGTAGAAAATTACACATCTTCTACTGCTAGGCAGCGGAGGAGAAGAGAAAAAAAAGTTTCGCACACTTACTTCATAATGCCAATAAAAGCATGAATAAGTCGTAATAAATCAAGAGTAGTGTCTCTCCTGTACATTTGAGCGAGTTTTTTCTTACACATAGTACGTAAGGCGTTTCTTCCCTAGTCAACTCAAATTCGAAACTTCCTTCTCGTTTTCTCTTTTTTAACGTCTTCATAAACGAGAGCGAAAAATGAGGAGGATGATCATATTACAAGTAAAAGGGAGAATCGCTGGTGAATGTTGTTTCTAGAACGTGTCGTTTATTCCTTCGGCATATAGAATAAGAGATAAGTTAAAAGCGTACACGCTTCTATAAGTAAGTTGCAATTCGCACTTTTCGTTTTTAACGCATAAATATTTACGATTACCGACTAAAGATACGAGTATTGTATTTCCTTCAATTAGCTGCTTTCCCTTCTCACCTGTTCACCTGTTTTTAGAGCATCCTAAGTTAAGAATGTTCCTTAGAGCTTTAAGAGAGATTATTTCTTCCCTTTAACCGGTTCATTACTTTGCAATTGATTTTTAGGTAATTCTTACAAAACGTATATTATTTACTTGCTTGCTTTATCGATGAGAAGAAGTTAAATAGACAAAAAACATACTTAAGACTGATATGACAAAAGAAAAATTCTACTGAAACGAGACAAGCATTCTTTGTAATGAAACAATATCGTGGACTAATTGGTATGATCGGTAATGATTTACTCGCTAAATTACTAAACTGTTAGAGAATTTTTTAAAGTTATGCTTCATTATGTTTCTATTTCCAAAACTTCTTCTTTTCGATTCAATCCAGAAAGTTGCATCTTGTTACGTATGAGCTTAACGTTACTTTAATAACGGATTTCGTTCACACCTGCACGCAAAATGTACTAAAAATAAAAACAATGTCTGTATAAATACAAATACTAGAAAAATTAAAATTTATCGACATTAATAAAATCACAACAATAGAATATTCCATATTTAATTTTCTCTTGTTGACTAAGACAATATTTTCCAGGTATATGCGTGTATTCATTTATCATTTTCTGAATGGGTGGAAAATATTATTAAAGAGAAATGAAACGAACCATAAAAACATGCGTGATCTATATACCTATGTAAAAGAAGGAGAAGTTATTAGCGGAAGAGAAAGAGATAGTACATGAGTAAAGGTCGAGAAGAAACATTGCGAATTTGATGAAGAGAACTGTCATCGTCGCATCGCATACGCACGCGCTGTATAATACTTTATTAAATGTATACTCGTTAAAGTTGTGTGTGGGTATAGGTGTGGTTGTGTGCGTGTGCGCGCGTGCGTGATTGTACACCACCTTCGCATCTGCAAAAAAAATTGAAGCACAGGGAATGAAAGAAAGGATAAGCGAAAGACAGAAAGACCTATAAGCGTCGAAAATTATGTAGCATCTAGAATAATATTAAAAAAAAAAACGATAGCAATGTGCTCTATCGTATTTTATTTACGATATACCTTGTGGATAAGCCTTAGGCAAGCAAAAATAACATGCAAATAAACGATTAGTTCTTTTCTTAAATGTGCTTTCTTCACAATGTCATTATTATTTTTGTCTTTATTCTTACCTTAGCCATGAATACCATCGCTTTCAAATTTTTTTTTGAAACTCTAACGAACTTTTATGATATTTCAATTTTTTAATTAGTTACTACGATATCGTTACAGATTACAGATTACATAACTGAATATTAATACTTTTCAATCACGTGTGAAGGTATTAAAAACGATATAGAATGTTATTTCTACTTTAATAAATGAATTAAGCAACGCGTGCAACATCAGCAAATGATATTTATTTCGAACAATCAAAGAAATACGATAATGACGTGTCTACACCCAATAATTTCTATTATGAAACTTAAATTTATTTATGACTTTATTTAGATTACGGTGATAGACTTAAAACTAATCTTTAAATACTAGGAAAAGTTTAATTTATCTTTTCATGTATTAAAAACGAAATTATTAAATTTATTAATGAGTACAATTTTAGCAAAGCGTTAAGACATATGAAGGTTTTTTAGCCGTGCTGTGGGGAGAGAGGAAACAAAAAGAGAAGTATATTAAAAAAATATTTCAGTTACGGGAAGATTCTAAAATCTGAATTAATTCAAACAAAACGCTTCATATTAAGAGAATAGTTTATGTTGTAAAAAAATTATAAATCATTAGATTGATATTTATGCATATTGTATACAAAGTATCAAATAAAATTCTATACATTTTTTTTAATAAACATGCAATTCATATTCTTTAGAAGAAGTTGTTACCGTTAAGACGATATGATAAAAAAAACGTTTTCTGAATTAAAACGATAAGGTCGATAATTTTATGCATACAAATATCTTCTTCATATTTAATTCCTTATTTCATAAGCATTAATTACTTGTTAAAATTTAAAACGATGAATCAATAAAAAGATATAACTTCAATTCAATATTATTAAAATTGAAAACAGAAGTCTTATATAACTGGTTGTAATCAGTTTGTAATAAGAATTCTAATTTAATATTAAATCTGTATCTTTTAAAATTACACTTTTTAAATAAAATTTCAGCTATTTTTTATAATATTAAACATTAAAATCATTTAAATGTGATTTAAAGAAATTTTTTAGGATCTTTAGTATTAATTTTTCAACTTGTTTAAACTTTTTTTTTATTATTGTTTTAATATTGTTTTAATACCTGTTATAATTGTTTGTTTCATATTTATATATGTATAATTTATATGCAAAATATTGCCATGAACAAGGTAAATTAATTAAGTAAAACTTATTACAATAATTTATGCATATACAAAGCTGAATCAAAATATTGAGTATGTAAATATATAATGCATACAAAAATTTAGATTTATTATCAAGGAAACTTTAATAATCATGAAAAAATAATAATTTTCCGTAAACTTTCATTTTGCTCCAAGTTCAAATTGAAAAAAGGAAATGAACGTAGTATAAATTAAATAAATATATCAATTAAAATATTTATCAAAGTGCAGGTTTATCTATGTATAAAAATAAAGTAGTTTTGTAATTCACGATTAAATTTGGACCAGTCAGATTCATTTATACTTCATATCAATGCATGTGCGTTGCAATATTTACCTTTAAACATGATATCTTATTGTCATTTATATTGATATAAATAGTTTTTAAAATATTCACAGCCTATAATATAATTGTATTTAATAATTCCTATTATTAAATTATTTGTCCGGACAATTTTTAAGAAACAATTATGTAATTCTTCTCATTTATTATTAACTATTATTCAGAATAATGCTCACATACAAAATATATTATTCGTCAAATTTATTTTTATTACAAAGGGAGAAATGCATAATAATAGTAGAATTATTATATTTTTTAAGGATCGAACAATCATATTTTTTTAAAGTTAGAAAGTATAAAACAAGGCAAAAATTAATAGAATTAAACAAACTTGTATATGTATACATACAAGTAAAAAATGGTTAACTTCATCCATATAATTTGAATAAAGTATAAAGTTAGGAGTTTACAATAATTTTTAATTATATACATTCCAATTGTGTTATTAAAAAAAATGAAATGTAACAGATAAATATTTTAAGATTCTATAATTTTTATCAGTTACAATAATGTTCTAAAATTTTTAATTACAATAAAAAATGTAAAGAATAAATAAATCTGTTTGAGCGATAATTTACATAATTATTTTATTCGATTTAAAAAATTACTGTAGTTAATTTTTATTACTATTAAAAAATATGAAAATACACAGGTGATTATTAATATAATAGCCCTAATATTTTTCAAATACAAGTATCGCAATAATTTTTTCTTACTCTTTGAAAAAGAAATTAGAAATATTATTAGAAATAATTAATAATTACTATTATAATTTTTTTTAAGTTCTTATTCAGATTTATTTCTATTTCATATCGATATCTCAACTTAAATTCATTGCGATTCTTTTGCGTACGAGTAAATTATTGTTAGTTTTAATAATAAAATTATATATATATATATATATATTTATATTCAGGTAAATATTTTAATTGATGATTAAAATAAATGTATTTAAATATAAATATAAAATTTTATTGTTTTGAAAGTGTTAATTATCTATTTCATTTATAATTAATAAATCTTTTAAAATATTAATGCAGTATTTGGAGTAATAAAGTACATTTTTAAATAAAATACTCAAGGACAGTTTGTAAATACTTCTTAAAAGTTTGAAGATTCATCATAAAATTATACGAAACTTTTTGGTTTATTAAAATATTTTCTATGATTTAATATTAATTAAAATTTTTAGGAATTATTCGTTTTTATACACTTTGTTTTATGAATTTATTTATTTTAATGTTTTATTTCGTATTTTTGTATTATTATTTTTAATTTATATAAAATTATGTATATATCAAAATATAGACTATTTACTGCAAAAATTAATATTTATTAAACCAAAATCAATTAATAAATATATTAAAAAAGCTTGTAGCCTCATTAATAGTATTTAACTGTTTCATTTAATAATACAGGAAAATGATATCCGTTATTGCTACTGCTTTAGCTTTAGAAATTCACCTTTAATAATAATGTATCTGACTGTTATAACAAAAATATAAAATTAATTTTTAAGTAGTTATAGTCAAAGCTTAAAGATGTTATTATAATTTTTATTTAAAAAAAGAAGCATTAATCTATGTTGTACAGTAATAATATACAAAATTGCAATCAATAAATATTATTTTTAACCTTGAAAAAAATGTACGTATTAATTATCAATAGCGATTGTTTTTTGTAATAAAATTTAATAAACATCTTATTGTTTATAGAATATAACGATTATTTACAAATTTTCTTAATAAAAATTAATAAATTTCTTTTTATATTACTATCTAATTATTATATAACAAAAATTAGAAATATAACACGTTTGTTTCTTTTAAAAAAATGTAATGTCAGAAAAACATCACGAAATGGATGAATATTTTCATTTTTTCACTACATCTTGTCATTATATAATATAAAAATTATCGAAATGTTCCATTATACTTATTAAACATACCAATTCACGATATAAAAGATTGTTATTTTAAGGTTGCTTAAATATATACGAATCGACGGTAAATATAATAGAACAGACGTTAATTGAAAACTAAGAAAAACTTCTACTTGGAAAAGTTCACACTAAATAATTTTTTTTATAACTTGAAAGTGTTATATGTATTGTAAAAAATTTATGTGTATTATAGATTCATTCTAAAATTATAATCTTTATTATATATCGTATTAGTAAGACTTTTATATTAATAATTCAAATACATAGTTAATTATAATTATTTTTAGAACAGTTAAACAACTTAGCTAACCATTTGCGTCATCGACTTTCTGATAATAATTAAGAATTAAATTGCTTTTTCATTAGCTATATGTGATAGAAGATTTACGATTCCTCTATTTCTTTGCAATTGAAAATATTAAATACATCGGAAGATAATATGAAATATTGATATTTATGACACGATTTGTCTCTTTCGAATAATACTTCAAATTTAAAAAATACTTTAATTTTTATATTTTATTTCCTAATAATGCGACATGCAGTATACTGACTATAAACTTAATAATATTTTTATATTCAATATTGATTTATTTATTAAAAACCTTGGACAACAGTTCTTTATCATAATGCGAATGGCAATGAATTTATGCATTTCAGAAAGAGGTACCGCTAAAAATATTGCCCTCCACCAAAAAACTTTACTTCAGTTGATTCCTAAGTACGTAATTATTTCGTGAAATAAAAAATGAATTTTCATTTAATAAATTTTATTTTTTTATGTTTAATTTAAATTAATTGGTAAAATTTAAATAAATGAGATATTGGTAAAAATATTCATAATAAATAATATTTTATCATTGATTGTTTTTAGTGTTATTATGAATTAATATTGTTTTGTCCGATGATGTGAATAATCTTAAATGTTTAATATCTTTATCAATTCTTTTCATTTAATTAAAAAATATTTAAATTTATGATTTTTTATGAATTAGAAGTAAATTTGTAACATGTACAACTACTAAATTAAAAAATTATTTATTTAAATTAATTTAAATTTAAAAGTACATTATTAATAGAAGACAGTTATAAGTAAAGACAGGTGAATAAAATTTGAAACTAGAACAGCATCGAAAAGAATCTCCTATTCAGTAAATCACGGAGCTGCAGAGAAAAATTCTAATAGCTTGTCTCTATGAATCTTTTTTGGAACGTAGCACGTTTTTCTTTGTTTTTAAAACATACGTTGAGCACACATAGGAATGCTTTGAAAAACGAAGATCTGGGGCTGTAAAGATAAACGAACGTGAATGTACGGGTTTATAATATTCCTCTTTTGAAATGAAGCCTTTCTAATGTTAAGAAAAAGAAGAAAAACAAAAGATATAACCAGGACGCAAAATTTAAATAGAAATAAACTAAATTACTTTATATTGAACGAGGAATAATGAATAAATAGAAGCAATTATAATCTTAAATCAATTGTGAGTAATAATATATTAAAAAGGTTCTCTTCGAATACCTGTTCATTGCATTTTTACTTTTGTTTTTTCTCTTCTGATCGTAAGGTTCAGTAAAATTACGAGAGGGGGAGAGATTGTTTCGACACCATTTCGCCACCTGGTGGTCTTGTCCGCAAATATACGTCTATCTCATAGTCACGCTCATGCGCAGTTAGTAAAAATAGTTTTTCTCTTATATATCTTTTTTTTCTTTTTCCCTGTCGTGTGATATCTAAATGTATATCTAAAGGTACATATTAAAAGAATCTGCAGTGATCAGTCCAAGTCACAGGATCGAACTGCTTATCTGCTTTCAGTATCGGAGATGGCCACTAGATTGCGCCCAAACAATAAAGCATGCATATGTCAAGCGCAAGTCTAGATTGTCGCGTAGCAGCTTGTACATACTGTATTTTTGGTGCTCTAGTGGTCAAGTCCAGTACTTTCAGGATGCAATCACATTTACGGGTCACTTGCTGTTCCAAGCACATGAGACGTGGATCATCTGTTCCTCTCATACAATGTTTATCTTTAATTTTCTTGAGCTTTGTTTTTTTGTACGCTTCACCCCACTCTCTTCCTTTTTTCTTATTCGTATATGCATGAATAATTTTAATCAATTGGCTTATTCAATCTGTTTCGCGTTTGTTTGTACATTCTAAAAATAAAAATTCTATTCTAAAACGAGTATAGGCAAAAAATAAAAACAATAAACGTAGGATTTTTTTCTTTTACTCGACATCTTTATCATCGTTTCTTTTTTAAGTTCATATAAGCGCTTCTATGCATCACACATACAAAGAGAGATAAAAAGCGTTAGAGATGCACCTATATAAATAACTATTTTAACCTTATCACGCTCATGCCTTTATACTCTATTGTGTGATTTCTTTACCAGTTGTTTAGCGTAAAAGCTTACAATAACAAACCCTTTGTCAGTATAGAGTTTGTATTCAATATATTTTCGAACGAACGAAGATTGAATCTTGCGCTCGAATCATTGAATCTTAACCTATTAAACAAACTTCTGTAAATCCAATAAGAATACAGTACTTGCTCAATATGTGATTTCAGCCGTAAAAACTATATAAACCCTTGAATATTCTATTTTTCGACGCAATCGTGCATATACGTTTACAAAACAAATGACACAATATACACTCGTGTATAATGTACGCGCCGTACGCGCGCGCACTCTCGTGTTTATGTATGCGTTTACGTGTAATGTGGTACGCGATTTAATGCTTGTGCATACAATTGAACTCAGGTCTCATACGCAGAGGAGTAAGTTAGCATCATGAAGAGTAAGTGCGTTCAGCTTTCCTGCGAAAGCGAGAGAGATACGAGATGCATTTTCGTGTCGATGCACATCCGTATGCATGTGTACGCGTAGAAACGTGTAGCCGCAGAGGGAACGGAGAAACTTGGTGCGCGCACACATCTCTTCGTACAGAAGTAGGTGCGAGAGAGCGGGAGAAAAAGAGAAAGAAAGAGAGAGAGCGACAGCGAAAGCAAGAAGAGGACAGAAGTATAGAGGCGAAATAAATCGAAGAACTGCGACGACGGTAAGCAGTAACTCGGCTGACTCGCTGAAGGCGCGTACTGAAATTGTACACCTTTTGCTCGGTGCGCTCGTCACAGAGCTCGTACACACGTTCTTGTTGCAACCTTCGTCGTTATTGTCGTCATCGCCGTCGTGGGCTGACTCGTCGCACCTGAAGCCTCGCAGACGTGACTCCTGCACGGTGCGACACGCAGTTGCTGACGCGCCACGACCGGCGCTCCTCGTTGTCACCTACGTACACGCGTGCTGATCTTCGCTGCGCACACGGAGACAAGAATAGGCCCCAGGAGGCCAGGAACGGATTGGAGCGCACCGTTTCGAGAGCCGAGGGAGATGCTCAAGGACGCAGGGTCGGACAAGCAGCAGCCTGGCTCGTCGTCGCCGTCGTCGTCGTCGTCGTTGTCGTGGTACTGGCGCTGGTCCTGCCGTAGCCTGGCTGCTGAACCGTGATCCGCTGCACAACCCAGCGGCAGCCCTTGTCCACGGATACATATGGAGGTACGTGCGTGTTTGGATCGGCTCTAGCCATTCGTAAACCGTGTGTAACGTGTCCCCATCCCCGGGTGCTTAAAAGCAGTGGTACGCGACGTCTTCTCTGTTTTTATCTCTCGCAGCCGCTGTTTTTGTTTCCTCTACGCGTGGGTGCGAGGCGCGATAATTGCGCAATCCGCGGGGGTCATTGAATCCCCACGCCCGTGCTGCCTTTTCGCCTTGCGGATCATGTTTTCGCTCTATCTCGCTCTAGTCGGGGCGCCTGTGAGTTGTTCCTATTCTCTAGCTTTTTACGCACATATACGGGAAGACAACTGCCGCGTCCCCGCACCTTCCGTGCGCCACACTTCGGACGGGCGGATCGATGTCCCCTCTCGCCTCTTCCCTCCTCCCTTACCTAATATCCGCGCACCCCGACGGTCCCCTTTTCCCTTCCCTTAAGCCACAACGGGCGCAAGAGGTAAACAACAACATTCGGGAGTCCTCGAGGATGATTCTCCCGAGCTCCATTAATGCAAGAGCAAGCTGTGCACCGCGCTAGGTCTCGGTAACGCGCAGTTTACGCGCGATCCAGGAAAGGATATTGGAGATTGGGGCTTCGTGCCCTTGTATCTAGGGACTGTTTTTCTCCGACTCGCTCGTCCGCTCGTGCTCGCTGTTTTTGACCGCGTATCTTTTTGCCCCTTTGTACAGTCGGGCGGTCAACGTCGAGGAATTGGGACGCCCAGTAAACAAAGAGGCCACCCAGATAAGACTGTTGGAAAGCAAGATGAAGCCAAATCGAACATTTGAATTCGAGGTGCGCGCGTCTCCGAAGTCTTTTACTCGGGGCGCACGTGTAATTTCGTAATTTTAATGTGTTTACGCCGTCGCGTTGCGTGGCACCAAACATCTCGCGAACGCTTCGGCCTCCCCCTCCATTTTCCCTCTCTTTTTCTCCCCGTATCTTCGAGATTTTATTCACACAGGTGCCATTGACATTAAAAGACTCGGTAACTCTCCCAGGAGCCCGTTATAGCATCGTCGCAGCTTCTTCGTGCACGCGCTGCGACGTATTATCCAGTCGGATTTGGCCTCCGCGTTCTGGTCTTCCGGGACTGCCCGGTGACCTCCCTGACCTGCTAAAGCGGAGCGCGGACAACAGATGATATTCGCCGAACTTTTCGTCATTCGTGTCCTGTGGTGCAGTGCAGCATTCGCGGTCGTCTGCAGCCCCGCGATAGGATAGGAAGCTTTTAATCGTCGGGAAGTTGACCTGACAACGCGATAATCTCCGCGCGGCCTCCCAGATACGACACACGACTCTCTTACATAATTCCGCATAACGAAATATTCTCGTGCGATCCAAACCACTGCGCTCGGCTTTGACTGGGTGCCCTTTCTAATTTCCAATGTTCCCGCTTGTTTCGCTCGATTATTCCCGAAGGCCAAGCCACGCATTGTAACGAGGCCGTTTTCTTTTGTTCCGCGCGCGTGGGAGTGAGCCAAGGCGGCCCCGACGTTTCATCCGATGCGTTTTATCCGTCCGTCCTATCGATTCGCGGAGATGCACTTGAACCGATCAGTGCTTGACGAACGGCTTTAGAGCAACTGGTAAACATTAGCAGCTCGCGCACAGCAGTTTTTAATTGCCACTTCCGTTGCGTGTCGGCTCGACGAAATTTCGTTCTCGAGGAGACGCTTTCCAACACATCGATGCACGTTTATTAAAGAAGCAACTGCTTTCAATTGGACGTCATTATTTACCGAATATGGGTGGACGTGGCGATTAGTGCGTGCGTGCATGTGCTCCTCGTCAATTTAAAAAATATTTAATTAAAATCATAGGAAGGAAAAAGGTGTATGAAAAATGTAGCGAACTTGTTGAGCATTCCAAAATGAATTTGCATTTAATAATAAATATTATACGGGAGGAGCAAATTCGTAGTGGACCAGGAGCAAGGCATTTTTAATAAAGGAAACAAAGGATACACTATGCGACTGACGATCTCGAAGGCTCGTTTAAAAAAAAATTTTAAGTTTATTACTTTTTAAATTATGAATTTCGGTGCCTCCCAAGTTTTGAGTTTAATCATTGTTGACTAAGCGACAGTTTGAGAAACAATGGAGTTCGATGCAATTGAATGAAAAATGCAAATACAGGAAGCGTCGACGTTCCTATAAATAAAAAAATTTAATTTCAGGGAGGTAATGTTATTAATTTTTCAGCGCGCACGATTTAAATCAATTGCCCGAAATGTGTGACTTATGTTCGGCCGATTTTGCACTTTGGAATAAATTTTCGCTCCCCGGATCTCGTTGCTTTTTCCTTATCCTTCGCACTTCGTCTAAGGATTCGCCCATACAGCTGTCGATAATTCACGAAGCGCATCAGCAGCAAAGTGCAGCGGCAGTCTTTGGAAAATGTCGAATGGCGAGGAGAGCGACGACCCCCGAGCCCCCCCAAGAGTCTCCGGCTTCCAGAAACGTGCCCTGAGCCTCGGTAGCGAGGCAACAGCAAAAGAGGAAGGAGTATCCTTATCTCGCGGTAGTCCTCGCGCGCGTCTCTTTGTCTCGGAGCGCTGTTGCTGTGCCTCCTAAGCCCCCACCCGTCCCTCCGCACTCTCAGCTGACGACGAGTCGGGCCGTCAGCTGCCCCGATGCGCCAATTTACCCGCCTCCTGCCGTCGGTGCTCTTTGTGGCGGTGTGCGTGCGCAGCGCAGCTGCGCCGCGGCGGCGGCTCGACTGCCTCTCTGCTTTCCCGTTACTCAGCGCCGCCGCCACCGCCACCGCCACTTCAGAACAGCGTCGAGTTTTGAACTCGCGAGCTGAGTTTTTTAACCTCTCTCTCTCTCTCTCTCTCTCTGTCTCTCTCTGCCCCTCTGTCTCTAAATACACACGTACACATTTATAAATATATATATATATGTATATGATATATATATATAATCTTACCTCCCGCTCTCTCCCACGACGGGAGGCGCGTTTCCAGCGTATTCGACTTTCGTGCGCTCGCCGGCCGGACGGGAGCATCGGCTCGCAAAGACCTCCTCGCATCGCAGCCCGTCTTTGCGTCGCTGCCGGGCCCAGGAAGAAGACGCCAAAGTAGGTGAGTTCGACCCGACGGCCAAGCTCTTTTTCGTTTTCCGCTAACAACAACAAAGCGCCGTGCACTCGCGTGACCGTGCGATTCGAGTTTACTCACCTGCGGTTCCTCGCGATTACATAGGGACGCTCCTGAAAAGAGCTGCGGGTCGAAAATCGGAGGCAGAGCCTAAAACCGTGTGTGACAGCCAGCCGACCTTTTTTGCGAGAACTGCACCAACACCGAACTCTTGTGGCAGGCCTTTCTCTGCCGCTGCGCCAAACTATGTTTTTGTTTTTTATTTTTACTGTTTTTACCCATGCCAACGGAGTCAAAAGTATTATTCAGGACTTTAGGTATAATGCAACGTTCCGTGTTCGCGGTGGCTTCGTCGATTTCCGAAACTACGAATCTTTAGCAGCAGTGCTCTTGCCGATTAACTGAATCTATAATCTCATTTTAGATTTTTTCCTGCATAAGTCGCAGAGCGCATTTTACAGTTTCGCGGTGTTTCACCGAACGCTACCGACAAACGGAATTGGTATTTGAAAGAAATCCCTCGCTCGGTTATCAAGCTATTTTAGTCAGGCTTATGCATCGTTAAAATTTAAAACAGTTTGTTGAAAAACTATGACACGCGTAATACATTTTCGGTAATAGACACCATTATCAAACTTTAAAATTTTTTTCCATCCTTCGTTTCTAGTCCTCGTTGTTTACGGCGTTATTCACATAAAAACTACGTTTAATTGGAATCATTCAAATGATTTCTTCGGGACAAAATAACACAAACAAAAATAGCCCAACAGACGGGCTTTCAACATTTTCTACGAGCTCTTTCAAAGTCCTGAGATCAATAGCCTTTTATCGCTCTAATAATTCTGTCAAATCCTAACGTTTATTTTCTACCCTCTATGACAACCAATTTCGTAGTTTTTTTTTATGTATGCATACACAATGAAAGTCGCGCAAACGGCTACCGGCATGTCATTGAATTCATAGAAGCGATGAATTTATAGTGCACATTTGGCTTGGTTAATATTTCAAAACTATAAATCCTAATTTCGAATTTATATTGAATCATTAACAGTGCCATCTTCAAAATATACACGTACTTTGTCCAAGGCGCAATGTATTCTATATTTGTACATTAACTATTTTAAGATTAGAAAATCCAATTTTCAAGTACAGAGAATGTCGATTAAAGTCTATTTTATATTCTAGTTAATGTATTTACTGAAATTAAGTTGATTATTTGCGAGATATAATTCTAAAATCTATTCTAAATGAAGAAACGCGTTAGCCGTTGTTCGAGGAATAAAAATTTACAGCCTAAACTTACAAGCTCTTTTTCATTAGTACTTTTTGGAAACTGTAATATTTGATATGTAAATAGTTTTTAAAAAACGAGATTGTATGAACTATTTAGAAAAGTTTATCGATTAACCTGAAATGTTCGTTTATTATTTAAATCATACTTGCTACGTACTTTACTCTCGATCCTTCTATTTAAAAAATAGAAATCTAATTATTGGTTGGTATTACGTTGATTTGTTTTCAGATTTTATGAAAATGCTATCGAACCTTCAATGAATCAGAATTAGAGTAAAGAACTAGCGTTTTAATTAGTTAGCAAAAATTTCGAAAAAATCTGTCAAAGTCGTTTATTCTTTTAAAATCTTCTCCAGAGGAAATCTGTTAAATTTAATAATAAAAATGGAAGTTGTAATATAAGTTTAACGTTTGCTTAAAATTACATGGAAAACAAGGTAATAAAAATTGTGCTTTTTTGTAGCACATGACCGTTAATAACGTAAAGTGCGAGCTATTAATACTGCGTCAACTCTGTTTTGGCAATATTTACGTTATGGCACGTGAAGGTGCCGTAAAATATTATTAAAAAGATTACCGAATTGATAGCAAGTCTGGATACACGAGTCGCAATTAAAAATAATTAATTCAAGACATTCCAGTTAATAGTAAAACTAGTTTGGAGTTAAAAATTTGCGTTAAATTTATGCTAAAATCACAAATTTGTCGGCGTTTCCATTATTGCGAATGTTTGTTTGATGAAAATTAAAACTTTGCTCATTGAGTCGTAGTTGTTATCGAAGCAAAAAAACCTGCTGGGACAATTGTAAACGCGATTATTAATTTTTCAAAAGTGCAATAGACAAATTGAAATGCCGATGCTGAACACCGTAAAAGTTTTTCCGGAAAATTGCATACGATTTCTCACGGAGTTCAAATATTTTCCTACATCCACATGTGAGCCACGGTAGCACTTGGTTACTATTTTAAACTCCTTTCCACATGCGATTCGCTTCGAAATTTTTGCAACTCTACTGTTAAACGTTCCACTCTCAAGTTCGTGTGAGTGTTTTCACAACAAAACATCGCGAATGTTTGCTATTTTAATTATCGAAGCCGCCCTGGCTTTTCTTTTGTGAGAAACGTATATGTATTCAAAATGCGGATCTGTGTTCAGTCGATTGTGAAGCGTAAATAGCTAAATAAATTGCGCCTTTATCTACTCGAGAGTAAAATTAGTATTGATTTGGAATTTCTAATATCTGCGAATAATAGCTGTCAACCGAGTCGCGCTTCCAGCGTCCAGCGTCTGCGCGATAAAGTCTACAACTATTGGTTTTACTTTTTAAAGTAAAAGTTTAGGAGTCGCAACCAAACGTACGAGTTCTTACGACCGTTACAAGATTATAAAACGAAATAACCCTTCTTATCCAAAAATCGGGGAGAGTTGTTCTTGGCCGTTATTGCTTTCGTAGAAGCCCTTCTCGACGCGGTCGAAGGTATGCAAGATATCGAATCACAAGTTTACTTGAAAATGCAAGTCTCTGTAAATTTACTCTCGATTATGCAGCTTACACCTAAATATTGCACAACGAAGGTTTGCTTCTAATAAAATAGCTCCTCTTCGCTAAAAATAGATATTTGAAGTTTGAATTTTGTCGCTTCGCGCAAACCATGGTAAAGTTTAAGATTTTAAATACAACCACGAAGGAATTAAGATTTCAATTACAGTACTACACATTTCACGCATACTCCGTACTTAAGCCGGAATATCTGAAATTCCAGATAACAGAATATACACTCGTACAAATATGATAATGTAAATAAAAGCTTTCAACAGCACTTTGATGTAACGCCTTTTTTAATCTCTAAACTGCGAAATGCGCGAATTAACATTTGTATTATACAATTGGAGTCTAAATTTAGGCTTCGCGCAAGCAAACGTTTTAGTTCATTTTCGACGCTAAAAGCAGTATGAATGGATTCATAAAAGATTAGATTTTCGTAGTTTCGTGGGGACGAAAAACAAATTCAAAAAAAGTCGCATTAGGAAAAATTTATTTATTTTAAATGAAAATTGTTATCGCGTTTTTCATAAAAATCGATTTAAAAATTCATCGAATAAAAATTCAGACGCTTGGCATTAATTATGCGACATTTTTTAATCATTCTAACGTGCACACCAAATTCAGCTGCGTTTTAAAACGAATAACACTTATGTGTATTACGCGTTTCACGAGTAAAAATTGTAATAAATTTAGCTCTTCTAAAGGATGTTTGTAGTTTCCTTCGTACAAAATTGAGTATCACATTGAAACTTATTATTAAATATAAATTGGATTAATTCTTAATAAAAAAAAGATCGGAAAAAAATGAGAGGGGCAATATTATATTAATTGTCCAGGCAACCTGTAGATTGTTAAGCATTTATTAAAATTCGGGTATAACCTTACCATAAAGTTTTGCCAATATTTAAAATAATAATTATTTTTGATGGATGGGATACGTGATAAAATATGAAGAATGGGGTTGTGTAGTGCGTGCAATTAGTGTTTTCAAATATTTTTCACATAATTCCTTTAAACTGCTTTACATTTAATTTTAAGGACCTCTTCGTTTTAACGTATACTTATGCATTATGTTTCGAGTAAAATAATATATATCCTTCTTTTACAGGAAGTGTGTATTTTGTCGACAAGGGTATTCAATGTTAAGTTCACAAAGAATGCACAAGCGTGCTTCAATTTTATACACTATTATCCTTAAAGTATGTAAAAGTCAAGTAAGAACTTCTTACCAGTATCCTTACGACTTCTTATTTCAGCTTGAAAATTAGATAGTAAACTTGAATTTGCGATAAGATTTGAATTTTTAAATTGATCTCGATGTACATTATCTGCTTCAAGTATTGATATTCGAAATAGTATTTGGTTTGCAAAGTTTCCGAAGTTGCTCCGTACTTTCGGAATACCCCTTCGTTCGAAGACTTTATGCAACGCGTCTAACGAGTATATCTTTCCGATAAATGATGCATAAAGGGGGATGAGGATGGGGGAGGGAACGACGAATCGTGCAAAATACTTCCAAGCCCTAATAAATAATCGACAGTAATCGACGATAATCTGTATCGTGACGCGTCACGTAAGATTCTCTAATGCGCATTTATGCTAACTGTGAATAAGTAAACTTGGGTCGACGTAGAATAAGAGACGCTTTAGCGATATTGTTTATTTGAATAATTGGCTGGAACCAAGCACTGAAACGAAAGTCACATTAGTTGGGGTAAAATTGCGTTTTTAATACTTGATCGATCGATAAACTAGATTATGGACCGATTCACAATTATACGGCCAGTCCATAAAACATCGTTTGCTCCTGTGCTCGATTGCAATTGTTATTTCTTGTAAACAATGAAAACCGTAAGCACGCGTTGTTAGGATAGTTTATCAAGCGCTGTACAAATTGAATATGATTATCGATAAACAAACTTCCATTCGAAAGCTCTGATTGGAAGCTCAAGGGCCAGCGCAGACGAAAGCTGGATAGAAGCTCTGCTCGCATTCGGAGTAAAAAGTTGCGTCGAATACATTTTCCGTCGCATCCCGGCACACCGTAAATGTTTTCAATTGAGGTTGAAGTAGTCGCAACAGGTTATTAAAAATAAAAGTCGCAAAAAGAGGCTGGCGGAAGGGAGAAAAAGGGTTCCGTTCGACGCGTCGTGCAAGCCGCTCTTAGCGCTGAAACGTAGTAGTAGTGGGGTGGGCGATGCGAAGGAGATCTCCGACGGCTCGAGCAAGGGAATATACGTATGTATTAATAAAAGCCAACGAAACAAGCGCAACGTACGTGACTCGCATATCCTGTGCGATCGTCCTCCCCTCAGTTCCGCTTCTCCCGCAGATTGCCGAAGCCTTTGGTTTTTCATCACGCGAGTTCCTCCTGCCTTCGTACCAATTTCTTGACGAAGAAATTTGCGGCAGCGCGTAGCCAGCTAAAGATTTCTTTCTTCTAGGCGGCGCTTATCAGAGCCGCTGAGCAAACGAAAGTCACGAGATTGTTGTGATTATCCTTGGAAGCGAATAATTACGAGCTGTTCCTAATTCGCGCACGACGCTTGGAGGCGCTTGGCGCTGCCGAATAAATTCTCGTCTGTCCGTGAAACTTGAATTGTAGATTTCATTTCGACTCTTATCTCATATTGTGCGAATAGAGCTTGAAAACGTGTATCTTTACCCTATTTATAATACTGCAAATGGGGGCAGCGTGTACGTGCACGTTTATTACACGAAAGCCGAGCCTATTTTCTTTAATTTGCATTTTATTCAAATAAGAGTATTTTAATGCAATGGCCGAATATATTCTCTTAAATGCTGGATTTCGCGCAATAATTTCAAGATCTAAATTTCGACTCCGTCTTGACTTTCACTGGTTCACTGACAATCGCCAAAGTTGAAAAAGAAGTGGCGAAATCTCCGAGATATCGATTCGCTTAGAGGATTGATGTTTTTTGTTACGCGAGACTTCGATACACGATACTTTTTGTTATTAATTTCATTAACAGCTATCGGTTTTATCTATGTTTTGAAAGATTTATGAATTTCTGTGAAATTTTATACGTACCGTGTAACTCCATAAAGAAGGACGCGTTCGATATTGTATAAATACATGCAGATCACACGCATCGTAGAAAAATTAATAGCTTCTTAAATATTGGCGGGCGGTATCCTCTTCAGAATTCTTACGAACCTTCGATTCGACTATTTCAATGTAAGCAATCTTTAATAAATATTTTATGTTATTTATAGTGTATCCGATGTAAGTAGTAACTTAATGCTCTAGTGTAGTAGAGTATATAATCGAAAGTTGACTTTCTTTTCTAAGTTATTTAACGGCGGTAAATTTTTAAAGAAATACAAATATAATTTATAGAATATTCTATTCTCTTGCTTTCCGTTTTTCCCGCTTCTCTCTCTACTATCGTTTCTACTTTGTTTCGCTTCTTTGTTCACTCGAACTGATGATGATAAAATACATCAGATGGCTTGCGCTTCTTCTTCTTCTTACCCTCCTTCTTCTGCTTCTTCTTCTTCTTCTTCTTCTTCTTGAGTCCAATTGTTCTTTAATGTATTCATTAGTACAATCCGTTAAGTAGACGTGTCATTGAGATTTTTCTTTTGTGAGCTATTAATAATAATAATAATAATAATAATAATAATAATAATAATAATAATAACGACGATAATAACAATAATAATAATTTATGATCGAGGAATCGATTTCTATTAACACGTTATTCTCGTAACGGGCAATGCGTTTTATTTCACAAGTTTCTTTTCAGTTTCATTCTGTTGAACTTCTAGAAATGAATCGACAAAGTTAATTTAAATTCAAAGGAATCGGCACATACATATTTAATTTTCTTCAAGGATTGATTTTCTTTAAACAATTTATTCAAGGGCGTAATACCTAGTGTCAGATCATACTCGCGTATAGCAAAATTTGTACTGAACTGAAAACTAATATGCAACTCCATTACCAATCTGACGAATCCGGGTCAAGCGTGAGGATCAACTACCGTACATACTGCGCAGTTTGACTAAAATTACCAATACCTCTGAATAATTTCAAAAGTATAACCAAATAACTTCTCTGTTTGTTTATTTGTATGTATATCTCGGCACTACGAGCGCAACGTAGTTGCACTTATTTGTAATGGGCTCATTTTGTTGTAATGCTTGTTTTGCAAATTCGCATTTGCGTATTTGCATAAATTTTATTAGCAGTAAACTCGGACTGAAAGAATTGCGGATATTAAAATCTTGAAACTATATGTGTCTACTATTAAAATCATAAATTTTACTTAAACAATACTTCACATTGTTGCGCTGAAGGGATTACTTTTGCGCAACGAATAAACCTTTTTTTGTTGGTCTTGCGTTCTTTATTGGTTTTTTATCTTAAAATCTATAGGTGTTCCAAAGTTTTCGACGTCTGATGTTCTGCATTAAATGTAGTCTTATCCTTCGATGCGGATGATACTGCGCTCGTTTCGTAGCTCTCATCCGAATTATAACGAATGCTCTTGTTCAACATTGCAAAAACTAATCAAACCATTTCTGTGATAATTCGAATCTGCAATATATGCACCGATCAATTAGCGCGTAATAAAAGGCAGTTGCACGTTATTAATTTACTTATGTAAGTAAACATCTAAACTGGGCGAATATTGCACTTTTACAGAAAGATCGTGTCTAAATATGGTCAAGATTGAACGACACGTGGTAATGCTAACGTTACATTTATTAATTCGACTTGATTAGTTTAACGGGGCGTTGTGTTACAGAACATTATCGTTTGCCACTTTGAATACGAGTTTGTTCCTTTAAAACAATAACGAGCTTCCAATTTCCGTACCAATCAGCGGATTATTTTAACGCGAGCAGCGCTTCCAGGTTAATTGATTCTCCGCAAGATTCTACTTCTCGATCGGTCGAGCCGCCGAATTTACGGTAAATACGCGAGGGTTCGTTTCAGTTTCTATTTTTTAAAGCAGAAAACTGTAAACTACTCTTACGCAACAACATACGCTCTGCGATTACACATTCTCGTTTATTTTCAATTATAGCTTTGTAATTATGCCTGCGAGACGTTGCTTTTCGAAATTTATCATAATGATGTTTTACAAACTATCCGCAAGTCCGCGAAATGTCCGAGTGTTTTCTGAGATTTACGACGCACGTGTCAAGCACGAGGATAATTTTCAAATACAGAGGATTCTTTGATACGAATAACGAGTGCTCGCACAAAAAATCACTAAATCAATGATGTCACGAAATTCACCGGTACACTTTGTTTTCAATAATAACTTGCTTATTTAACGATTAAGCTTGAAGAAGAGCTCGCATTGAATCTTTGTGAATGTAAATAAAGCGATGTTAATAAAAATGTCCGAAAAATGATAATCTCGAAGGCTCGAAAATAGTTTTGATCGTAGCTGTCGACGCCGCTTTTCGCACACTTACAGTTCTGCTCGCGCCCGTAAATGCAGTCGCGTATACACTGTGCGCATTATAACACACGCACAAAAGACTTTCGTATGATTTATCCACAATGCATTCGTTCGCTTCGAGTGAATCGCTCGTTTCGACCTTGCCTCCTCGTAGTTTACCAATTTTTTTTCTTTTTAACGGCACTCGGAAATGCACTGTTCTTTTTTCCGGTTATAAACGTTGAATGAACACCAGTAATCGTTTCGGTATAACATAACTGTTCAAATTGCAAAAATTCCTCGCCTTTATCAAAAAATTTTGACATTTAGAAGCGAGCAGCGGAAATTATTAATCTCAGCTTCTTACTTTTTTACGTGCACATGTTTGGCTTATTTTATATATGCAGACGTTAATTTTACGCATTTCTTATTTGTTTAAATTTGTTGATCGTGAACGAGTTTTTCTAGTTACCGCTAAGTATCGACATCATTTTTTATTAACAAATAAATACACGTGTTGAGGTAAAAATCATCATTTTTAGAATATTCGTATTAGCATTTTCGTAGTTGCTTTCACCTACGGAAAGATTTCAGTGACCAACTTTTAACGAGTGCCACCTGTTTCAAGTTATTTATTTCGAAAAGATTTACCGGTGAAGCTCATTTATAGCGAGAGTATATCGAGAATAATTAATTTGATTTTTGACGATCTGTAAGCTGCCGTGCAATAATTAACAATTATCGAGGCTTTTACGTATTAAATGAAATGCTCCGATTTTTATTCCTATAAACTCGCTAAGAATATCACAACATCTAAGGCCTAGCTATTAAAAGTGAAATTTTGACTCCTTTCTTTATGTGAATCGCTCGATAGATAATATTGAAAAAAAACTAGAGACTATTATATTGAATTTCACGAGTATTAAAAAAAAATATTACACATACAATTTTTTCAATAAATTGCACGATTAGAAACATTTAAAAAATTAATTCGCCTAACTGTGCAAGGGTGTGTAATTACTTTTATTTAAATTTTATTTCAATTAATTTTCATTTAATTTAAGAATGTGCTTTACGATATACAGGTCTCCAACACTTAAATTATCATATTTAATTTGAATATCACTTTTGTCAGTTGGTAAGCGTAGCTGCAAAGAAAACGCAGGAAAAAGTGTAATTTCGAACATTATTTAATTAAATAACTCGTGTACATGTATTTACGTGTATTTACGTCGTTTTTTATGCAAAAGATTCTTTTAAGTTAGTGCATTTTTATGAAGTGCTTGAACGGGCAAATGATGAAATATTCGTTAAATGATAAAAAATTATTCATTCGAATTTTCTTTACGCTCAGTGTCGTCGTTAAATCTTTAAAATGTCTTAAAACTTTCCACGGAACTTGCTGTAGCAATTGCCGTTTTCACGAATACGATGAAAACTTGGATGCTTAAATTAAACGTTTAAATATAATATTAAAAGATTTTTTATAAAAACTTGTCAGGTGTTAACAGATATGTCATTATTCGATGCTGTTAAATCTGCTCTGAAAAAAAGTTTTCTATTGTAAACTCTTCTTAGATATAATTTTGCATGAATTTTAAGAACAGCAACGAGTTAATATTACGTACAAAAAAAATATGCCTCCGTAAGTTCTTGTTAAGATTTTTCAACGACACAAAAATTTCAAGTTGAAAAAAAATTATAGATTAAAAAAAAGAACCTAATAAATGAGGTTCTACACTGTCTTCGCAGATTTTCGTACGAAAGACGAAAAAGTATAGGTCCAGCTAGTACTTTGACCATCTCATAACTCGTTGTATCCCCGATATTTGCATTAATATTCATTAAATCTGAGAGCCACGAGCGAGTTGTCGTCATATAATTGCAATACTGTCAGCAATTGTTACGACAGCTGAAAAATATTCTTAATTTTATTGTAACGTATCCGAAAATACAAACACAGAGCATACAAGTTACGCAAAGGTCACATAAAGTTACCTAATTTGCCCATAAACGCGTGAATCCAGAAATGATGTCAGTAGTTAAAGGACTTTGGTGAAGCAATTAAACTATCACCAGAGACCGTCTTTTGCCAGCAATACGCAAACCAGACCCTCCCGTCCCCCCGGTCTGCTGGCCGCTAAAGCAAACACGAGCGCGAAGTGTGAATCTATTTCTCGGACGGGAAAATGAAAATTCATCGAGAAAGCCAAGGGACCGGAGTCGACAAACAATGCATCGCCCAATAGCGCCCAAGATGGATTAAAAAAACTCGACTGACTTCCCGCTTCCGAATCAATGTCCGCACGTGACGGACCAGAGCCGATCGGTAATCATCGGAGGGTGAGCGCCCGCAAGCTGGACGGGAAGCGCTCATCGACGCAAACCAACGGCTTTCCGAATTAATCTCCTCGCTTTGTTACGCTCCAATACCTTGATGTAATTACGGAGATGCCGCGACCGACGGAAACGTAACTCTTCCGGTTCGCTCTCGTACGTGGCTTTTGGAAGTCGGGGTTGGATGCGCGATGGATGGCTCTGTAGCTCTTGCGCAAGTGAAGGCGCTCCCAGAGTACGCGATGCTGTTAGTACGTTCGTCTCTCCGCGGCAATTGCGACATTACGGTTCCGGTTCGCCAAAAGCTCTTTGTGTCGCGCTGCACGACGGAGAGCGTCGAGGTCCAAACAGCAGCTCTGGCTTCGAGCCTGGGCTATCCGATATCAACTGCCGCTGGGGAAAACTGAGCCCCTTTTTATCGGCGGTCGCGCAGCAGCTGTAACGGATCTTGGTCGCCTCCAATGCCGGCGGAAATGCTTGGAAGTCTTGGACTTGGCGCGAATCGCAGGGGAAGCTGCCGGAGAGGCAAGTCCAGTTGTAAGTCGAGGCTCGTGGAAGCACAGCTCAACGGCACCGCGTCGGTAGTCACGAGCCCGGGGAAGGGCCGAGAATCGCGCGCTAATCAAATCAGGTTATTAATAACAGCGACACGAGAAACGCGTCCCACACGATCGCTCCTCGGGAATATATCGGTCGGCCTCTTCGGGGGGAGCGGCTCGTAAATTCTCACGGGAGCGAGCGCAACACGAGAGTCGTTAACCCCCACGTTGGCGATCCTGTGGTATTCGTGTGTGGGAGATGGGCGGTGGGTGAGCGTCGCGGCAGACTCGCTCCAACGAACGGAGTGGGACCAAAGCTCCGCTGTTACTACGGGTGTTCGCGTATTCGCGCACGCGCGCTAACCTGCTGTTTCGCTGTTCCGTACCGAAAGCTGCTTTTTTTGCGCGAGGCGCGAGTAATAATGAAGAATACGGGAGCACGTTTCCGCGTTGATAATATTCGCGGCGGTTCGGAACGGAACCGAGATTAATGTCGCTCCGCGATGGCTTTCAATCAGGCATCCGAGTGCTCCGCTCGACGTTAATTAATCGACCCTGGCCAAAGTGCGCGACTCTCTCCAGCAGCGATGATCTATTGCCTTTTCCGAGAAACCTACTTTCGACTTTTCGCGAATATTCGCCAACTTAGGAGGCGGCCGCCACGAGTTTCTCGCGACCCGGCCCTTCCCAGCTTTTGTCGCGCGTCTCCTCCTCGCGCCTGCCTTTCCAGCTTGTTCTTGGTAATTATTATTTTATTAGCCGATTAATGACGCGCGCGGATCATTTATGTCTGGATGCATTCTAGGGGTATCTGGTTAAAATACAAGAACGTGGTGCGAGCGAGTCGCGTTCCCTTCCTTCGGCATTCTAAAGTAAAAAATAAGTTATTTCGTGGATTTAACTAAAGTCGTGCCAATGTTTGCGCAAGAAATTTTAATTATAAATATAGATCAATTGAAAGTAATTAATAATTAAGCCATTTTTATCTATTATGGTGGAGTTAAAAAGATTAATTCAACCGCGGCTCTACAGATTTGAATAAAAGTACAGACCTTGTTTTAAATTTTTTAACGAGTGTATGTCATAGAGAAAATTATAAACGGGGTTACGTTGTAGCTCGGCCTAATGCCGAGTATGCAACAATTAGTTTTACTTACTGGATAAATAAAATGCAAGAAATTGCTGAAAAATACCGTATTTTCCGCTGGGAAAATGTTTCATTCGACTGCAAACCCCTCGTTTCATTCTTACTAAATTATTTGAAAGCTACAGCTACTCCGAAGAGTTTTGTGTTTTACATCAAATTTATTTGATAACCACTTCTCTTTCGCCGTTATATAAGCACAAGTAATAGACTTGAAAGAGTAATACTCGATGTTCACCTCGCTAGAGGCAAACTCTTCCTCTTTAACTCGTGTATTTAAATTAGAGATGGCATTTTTGCGCGTTACAGTGTTTTCAACATCTTTATCCAGAGCACTAGCGATTTAATAGTTCACTTTTGCTTTCATTTGCAACATTGACACACAGTGCTGACGTAAAAAAGGCGAATGAGTCAACGAATTTGCATAGTAAGAAGCCAAATAGAATCAACGAGTAGAAAAGGAGGGAGAGTGAAGGAGGATCAATAAGATCAAACCAAGCATTATGGAGCGAATTATGCGTGAGCTAGATCATGTCTTTGTAGATCTTTACGTTTTACGGTCAATGTGTGACTCTTTCTTTGTCTCGTGTTGCATAATTCCATGCCTACACTCACGCGCCATTAAAGTGTTTGTACACGGTGAAAGTTTTTTACTAATGACATCTGTTAAGAAAGAGTATCGATAAGCTATGCGGTGTTTTCCGACGAACAGCTCGAACGCTAGTGTATCCTTAACTATAAAAAGCACTTAAGGTTATAATAGCAAAAGATTTATGAATGAATTATTTTAAACGTGTTTCAGCTTCTATCTGCATTGTTATTATGATTATTTCGCATTTTGTTTGCGAGCTTTTAGTAGCAATGAGTTTCTTTAATCATCGCGTTACGTAGAGACTAAAGACTAATCCTCGAGACTAATCCCTTTGCGTCATAAATTCGGAAAGTATAGGATTTTAATTGATGGACACGAATCCATCCAATTATTATTATTATTGTTATATAACATATTAATACGAATTAACAATTGTAGATGTCTACTGTTAAAATGCTTCATCTGGAGCCCGAATGCGGGACAATTTAAATTACGTAGTTGGCTAAAATGGAAGTATGAAATTATTAAGAATAACTAATTATTCAGAAGATAATTTATAATTTTAGAATTATAAATTCTAGCGGAGTAAACGTTACGCATGTATAAGCTCGTAATCCGATTTCACGTACAACATTGCAATTTTTAATCGAATTATCATTGACTTCAACGTAGATTAATTATAACTACTGATTTATGGGTATAAATAACATTTTTAAATTAGAAGAGCGAGTATGCACGATACGTACAACGGAGTAAATTAATCTTAAAATTTTTATATCACTGCAATAATTTTCGCGATACAAGAGAAAAATGATTTTGATTCTAGTGGAATTATAAAAAATGTAGAAAAGTCTTTTGGCTCGTTTAACGTTTTAAATCTTGAAAATAAATTAGAAATAATCTAGATTACTTAGAAATTGTGCGTATAACGTAAGAACTTATATAATGGCTTAGATACTGCTGGAAAATATCAAATGTGAGACTTATGCATTTAGCTTCTTTGCTTATGTTTATATTTTATAATGACTGTAATACAAGATTAATCGCCATTAGACATACCTCCCTGGGATTTAGCTTAGGCAATTATCGAGGGCGAGGGGGGTAAGCCGTAAATAATCATAAAATCCGTTCGGAGCGTATAATATATAGTCTTGTGCTCGAAAATACTATTCTCTTATTCTCGAGAAAATAATGGCACGTGTGAAACTGCTATAGTGAATGGCCGTAAATCTTTTGCTCGGTTTACTCCTATTGATGACCTTTTTCAAGCAAAATGTACTATAAACAAATATTGCTGCTCAGCCGTTATCAAACGCAAAAACTTTCATTCGTAGTAGAGGCAAGAAAATCATACTTACAATTACAAAGAAAGCAGCGCCGTCAACATTATACAGATCCAAGCGCAATAATTTACGAATATTAAGGTTGATCGTCGTTGAATTTGACGCGGAGTCGTGTTTTAACGCTCGTTGATTATTCCGATAAATGCTCGACGAGAAAAATTAATTCAATAAAACTTTGACCAGACTAATTTAAATTTCAAATCTTATTATTTGCAAGCCGAGTCCTCGAGCGCATTTTCGAGCTCATTTTTTAATTACGAAAGACGCGAGATGCAATGCATTCCTTTGAGTAGGTGAAATTATATGCGAGTAGTGACAAGAAAAGTTTGAAGGGCAGAGGGAATCAATATGTAAGGCGTGCTTGTATTTAGATTTATCGTAACTTTATTTCCTTTCTTATTTGCCAGACGTGCCACGACTTTCATTCAAATGTGTTTCCAAGGCGGACGAAAATTAATTTCAGCTGAACCTCCAGTGCGCTTTTTCATTCCTAGACGTTAATTTTAATTCGCGTAAGATTTTTTATAACAATTTTATGCTAACGGCAACTTTATCTCTTGGGCGGTATTTTGGGCTCCATCCTGTCTAATAGATTGTAATGGAGCTGCTCGGTTGTTTGGTAATATTTTTGTGCGAACCGAGAAGTGTCACGTTATTTTCAGTTTCACGCGCGATGTACAGCAGACGTTCTGCTTGTAATTCTTACGAACGAAGCTTCTCGAACGGCGATCGAAAAAAGTGCGAATTTCTAATGCCTCGTAATAATAAGCAGATTTGAGCCCGAAAAACGCGATTTATTTCCCCCATCCCGTGCAGTCCCATAAAGGGAGTCGCGCGCCGTACCTTTTTTATTGTACAATCGCATTACAAATCGAATACCTTTTCAACGTCTCATAGAGACAACGCTTACACGCGTGCCGAATTTCTTATCCCCCAAAGTTATTACTCGAGGTCTATATTTCTTGAACAACATTGGCTTTATGAGCAAGCGAATACGTAAAAGTACACTCGAGGCTTGTGTCCCATTTGAAAAGTCGTCAAGACCGTCTCGCGTATTTATCTAAATTGATGATCCGCGTATCATCATCGAGAGATCCCGGCCAAAGTGTGCAAGTGGCACGCGCTCGTTTTCAGATCGGGGGGAGGTCTTAATAACGTGCTGAAGCGAGTCCGTGCATTTTCCGGGGCGAAGTAGCCGCCGACGATAACGAGCCCAGAAATTATCAATCAATAAAATGCAATAAAAAGGAAAAGCGGCCGGGAAAAATCAAGTGGAGCGAGAGCGAAACAAGTGCGAGCAAGGGGTGGGGCTTTCCCCTGGATGAGGTCGCTGCCACTGCGACAGCCCCCGCCGAGTGATCGGCGGCGAGCCGGAGCATCGACCTCAAACGTAATAGGTGGCCCTGTGCGCGCCCTGCCTCGACTTCCTTTTCCTTGGGGAGTACGACGACTCACCCCGAAGACGCGCTCCTTGGCTTGCGCAGCCATGTTTGTTCAAGTTTATCTCGCGTGGGCACGAACGAGAGGGGAGAAGCTGCTTTTTCTGCCGAATGGGCGATAATCCTCGGTGCGGAGGCGAGTCTGTTGTTGTATATTGCAAAAACCTGCTGATTCTCTCGTTCATTGAAGCCATTGCGAGTAGCGGTCGTTACGCTTTCTTAATTGTACTCAGAAAGGTAGGCGCGCTTGTGATTCACGGCTGCTGAGTAACTCCGTTGGTTAAAAATCGTTCTTTGGGCGTTGTAGTTTCGGCTGCTCGTCCAAGAGGAGTCAGTCAAAGGACACGTGCGTGGCAAATGCGTTTGGTCACATTATTAAATTAAGCTCGACCCCTTACTCCTCACTCTGTTGCATTTCTCGGCGTATTGTGAACGAAGACGTCATCGCGATTCCGATACGCACTTGTCTCGTAAGAGCAGCAGATCTCGGCAGACGTCGCAATTTATTAAAATACGTATTAATAGAAAGTCTAGAATGAAACGAAAATGCCTCTTTCAACTTGAAAGTAATTGTTTCACTCTTTTACCGCTATGTATTTAAATGTAAATTTTTTTCTTTGTTGCAGGTGAGTTGCACAGTACCGTGTACCACGTACTCGATAGGGATCGACTGCCACGTGAGTTCGGATGCATTCTTACGTCTATCGCCAATTGCAATGTCTGTACCATTTGCGTTTAATAAGTACGCGGGGCTTAAAATATTCGAGCGATCGACTGTTTTCCTATGACGCACGAAGCTATGGGGGCAGCAGCTGGAATTACAATTTTGCAATACCAATCGCACAATTTCCCGAAGAATGCTCCGCGAAAAGAGAGGGCCGGGGAGTATCACCTTAAACGCAATTCGCTGCCAGAATTATTAATTTCGCGAATCTACGACAAGCTATTCCGTTATTCCATTTATTCTTCGAATAAAAGTTCTTACGACTCGCTGAAGTTATTAGAGCGTCAGCGCGCGTCGCGTTTTCATACCGCAAAATACCAGCTGAAAGCGATCGCGATATATATATCGCGAATTATCGAAAGTTAAAAGAATATCTAGCGAATTGGGTTAATGGCTATCGTCAGCCTTTTTCATTTTTTATTATTTGCTTCTTAAGCATAATTGCTTGTGTAAATACACAAAGAGAGAGAGAGAGAGAGAGAAGAGTGAATTCTCCTTTTACAATCGATTCTCTTCAATTTTATCTTCATTCCTATCAAAGCGCTGGCCTGCATTTTGAGACTAAAGTCCATTTTTACGGACAGTAGTGCACGCAGATGTAGAATCCGCGTTTTGTCGAAACGTTTTCCTATTTGCGCCGTCGCCACCGTTCGAATGAGCTAAGATGCTGCACGAGCTTAATTAGGGTCTCGTTCCCGTTCGCGTCACGTTTTTTTCGCGTTATAGGTATTTATTAATCGTGCTTTTTATACATTCTAGCACACATTTATTAAACAAGAAAGCCATACTCGTTCGAACATTCTTTAATAAATAGCGGCCTTCGGGAGGTTTATATAAGTATTTAATAGAGTAAACGAATGTACTATTAATTTCCCATCCTTGGCTGTTGGTTAATTTTTCGCAGATCATAGCCATCTGAAGTAGAATTTTCCATCTCGTTTAATATTCTCGGCAAATCAATTACTGAAATATCGTTCGCTGAAAAAATGAAAATGTTAATGCGCGCTCGCGTGCTTTTTTTGCGTGCGAGCGTGTGTGAATATCAGCCTGCGCACGCACGCATCTTTCTAAAAAACAAAATTTTTGTCAAGGTATCAGTCTCGTAGCTCAGCTGCAATATTGGAACATCAAAGAATTTGCGTTCGCAACTGCTCTAAAGATTTCATCCTTTTCAAATGCCGGTCTGTCAAGAGTTTTATCGAAATAGATTTATTTACCGGTATTGAACTAAATCTGACGTAAGTTTTTTGTTTCAATACAAAAAATCGACCTCTATTCGTCCTAATCCATTCGATAAATATATCATTACGATACGTAAAACCAATAAATTTTTCCATTTTAGCTTGTGAAACGTTTTTAAGGCATTCGAGTTTTAAAAATGAATTACTTCAATAGTGTTGTAAACGTCATCTTTGAGAAGTAAATTTAGTACGAATTTTTATATTGTGAACATGTAAATATTCGCTTGCACCATTCCGATAAAACTCACTTAATTTCCTGTTTCCGACCGTAAATATTGTAGCTTTCTTTTTTTTATATCTATTCTCATTTCTCCCTCTCCCTCCCTTTCTTTCTCTCAAGCTCGGGGTAAAATTGCGATTGTTTCAAGTTTGAATATTTTCAGGTTAAAAACTTAAAATTCTATTGTTGTTTCATTAAATTAAACGATACTTTTTTACCATAAAAGCCAAGTACTTTAAAGGTTATTTTTATCGAGAAAATTTAAAAATAGGAAATTTAATCTCAACCGGTATATTATTTTTTTATAAAACAAGGATTTAGTGTCTTTTTAATTAAGATTTAAAAACTAAGTAAATTACAGTTCAATCAATTGAATAGCATTCCTAGAAATTCCCTCCTATTCAATTTATTGGATTTATAAAAATACTCGGTACGTTTTTTTCTCATAGATTACAAAGAGAGTTATATAAGATTCTCAAAGCCATACATTAAAGCAATTACAGTGTCGTAGAAGACTTTATCAATTATTAATTATAATTTCAATGAAATCAAGTGTATCGTTAAATTGTTATTGTTATTATTCGTAAAAATAAGTCAATTTGCTGATATAAAAGAGAAGAACAAAAGAACTTGAAGTGATTCAAGAGAAGTTCGCGTTTTTGTTTACCTCGAGTAAGTAGAGTATCGAGAGACAAGTATAACGAAAAAGTAACTATTCACGGTGCCTCTGAATAATTGAATAATCGATAGATTACATCAGATCGAGTTCTATTGTGCGGCAGGGTGTTGATTATAGTGCGAGCCAGAAAAAAATAGTCAGTCTTTCGTCGTTGTTTGTCGTCGTTTGTCGTCGTTTGTCGTCGTTTGTCGTCGTTTGTCGTCGTTTGTCGTCGTTTGTCGTCGTTTGTCATCGTTTGTCGTAATTATCGGCCTCAGCGCCAACCCAATTACAATTAAAAATCCAATAATCCCGTACATATCAGCAAAATTTTCGAAATAATCCAACGCGACGCCCGAGTCGATTTCCCGATGAACTTGAGCTCTCCCCAAAGACGCAACCTCAATCAGCCCGAGTCCAGGATGCGCCGGGGCGCTCGACCTTAGCCCCGACGAGCCGAGGCGAACAGAGTCCATCGTCCGGCCTCTCGGGCATGTGCACACGCGCACAAGGAGGCAGAATGCGGCCGCCGTCACCGCGGTTGCTCCAGATCGATCCGCCAGGGCAGGTCAGGCCAGACCTGCGCGAAAGTAATCGTCCCATCGAGCGCCGGCGACGACGGGGACGCGCGACCTCCCTGACCCTGGCGTTCAGCAACAAGCCCGCGTGGGCAAGAGGCTTGCGAGTCGGCTGCTTGTTTGGCGGCTCGCGCGCGGAGACCACGGAGGTGTCGTCCCATACGTGCTGACCAACGGCCCCATCGACTCTGCGTTGCTTTATGAATCTTTCAGTGCCCTTACTCATCGGACTGCCGCTCGGGCTCACGTATCGCGTCGAATATATTGTCTCGCGCGCACCGCGAATATAAATAGAAGTAATTAGAAACAGTGACCGATACGAGTTCTGCTCCTTTTTGTTTGTCGCACCGAGCGATTTGCATAACAAAGTCTTTTTAAAAATAACCGAACCGACCCTGGTCGTTACTCTTATAGTTCACGTAAGTCTCAGCGCGGCTCTGCGGTAAAAATAAATTTAATTTCTCCTCGTTCGAACTCGATCCCATCCCATATCGCGTTGGAGAACAGGAGCCGCGGGGCCTCGAATTAAGCAGCTCATCGTGTTCCGCAAGGAGTAATTATTGCCAACTGCAGGACGAGAAATGGGAGAAGCGATTCTGCGCGACTACCCCGCGAATAGGCGCGTTTCGATTATCAGAGAGAAAAGAGGCGAGTCGCGTTAGTTGAAATTAGAATGGTCGAGAGAAGACGACTGGTTCTCGTGAAGCATTCAGTTTTTAAAACTGCGCACTCTGGCCCTTGGAAGTTGTGCTCGAAACTTGTAGGCGCTGTACCGTAGTTCAGCAATTAAACGCGTACTCGCGCACAGATTTTCAATTCTTGTGTCTGGCCTAGGGTTCGGCTTGGGTTCGCCTACGGTTCGACTCGCCCATACACGCCGTTTTTCTTTGTCTCGCTATTCGTCTGGCGTTCCTCTTCATACGTGCATCAGGCTCGCGGCAATTTCTGAAAATATCGCAGCTTCCTTCATTCGGCATGCATGGGAAACAGCGGATACGCGCCAACGTCTGCGAGGCAGACCGATGGAGAGAGAGAGAGAGAGAGAGAGAGAGAGAGAGAGAGAGAGAGAGAGCGAGAGCGAGCGAGCGAGACCAGCGCGCAGAATAATAAGAGCTTCGACGTTATCGTCACCGTCGCAGGAGGAAGCCACGGAAAGGTAGGGGAGGGCGGTAGCGAGACGAGCAACACCGATGCCTGTTCTCGTGCCCGGGAAGATAATTCGCAAATCAGCGACAATGATATTTGAGAGAGAGAGAGAGAGAGAGAGAGAGAGAGAGAGAGAGAGAGGACGATAGCGGTCTGCCAGTAGAAAAAAGAGAAGGGAGAAAACGAGTTGTAATTGAGCGAGAGACACGTATAAAGAAGAGCGTTTTTAATGCGGTCGGTGCCCCCTTTTTTGTTTTTCATGTTCTATTCATCGTATCGAGTGCGTTTCATCCGAGTTCTGTCGATGTGTAGAACCTAATAATGCTCTTGTTTTATGGAGGTTTTCTTTTCGAATGCAAGATAATCTGGTAGCAAAACTGAAATAAAAATTGCTCGGTTTACATCTTTCGAAAAGTACTCTACTGGAAAGCAATTCAAGGAAAATTGTTCAAATGCGTGGCTGCCGTATGCCCATCCTCGTTCTTATGTTCTTACAGAAATATTTCGTAAAAGGTTGATAAAGAATGCTGAAAAATCTGGAACGGCTCTTAAAATCTCATAGCAAACATCCGCTTTTTATATTCGTACGCGTTAAAAAAAAAAAAATTAACGAATGCACGCTTGATATTCCCTGTAGAAAGTAATATGGGTTCAAGATACTCAGCGGCTTCGGTTTCTACGAACTCTTACATCTATTAGATACAAGAGACAAATTGGAATTCAGAAAAATGCGACTTCGTCTCCTTGGAAACACGAGATACGAGATGCGAAGCACGAGATATGACGCACAGGACATAAAACGTAAAGCTATAATCTTAGTGCACGTAAGCAGATCAAGTGTATCATTCATTATACATTTGGTACGTATTACCAAGAGATTTAAACTCAAGCTTATAATATAATTTATTTGCAGACCGACGGCTATTGCCGCGACTCGTTCGGTGGCGATTTTCGTGATTTTCGCCATTTTCGTCATTTTCGCCCGACCCGTGAAAAAGTGCACGCGGCACAAACTAACTGTTACCCGTCACGACGTTAACTGCAGCGTCTCGATCCTTTTTAACGTTTCCGCGATAAAAATGAGTATGCATCTGCGCGATCGCCGATCGAAGCTTTGAAGACGTTTTTTACATCGTATATTCATTTTTATCGAATATGCAGAGCTAACCTTCAAGGATGACGGAATGAACAAGCTGCGTTATGCACGCGAAGGTAGCTTTTATTATTGACTGAAATAACGTTTACGAATTCTTTACGAATTTTTCTTTGTGAAAATTATTGCCAACATAACCAAGTGACGAAGCGAGCGATATCCCTTTAAAAAAGATTGTATTTTTATGTGCAATTCCCCGAGCTTGACGCTAAATTCGAAATCTGGAATGCATTACTGTACATTTTACGGTACAATTCATATTCTAGAATAACCTTTCTTGTCAAATATAAGAAGTAACTCGGTTTGGTTGCTCAATAATTATTTACTTAACCTCATTTAATATAAGTGGTTCTTTTGTTTTTGCTTGCACGCGATTTATTCATGGTATATTATCCATTGAGACGGCAGCGTATTTCAATTCTAGCGCAGATAACTTTTATCGCGTATGAATAGAACCTTGTACAAACAGCATTAAATGACAAGTATATTGTTGTTACTCGAGTAATGTACATTGTATATTATTTCTAGCCTGTCCGAATAATCGTATTGTTTTATGGACCGAATGGCACTTGAAAAATACACTCCGGTTTTGTAACAGCATATTGTTAGATTACTTTTCGAGCGGTTTTCTGTAGCAGACACACGTCGATCAATATCGATTCGAAAACCCAGTTTAGCAATAATCGCATTGCACGAGCTGACGAAATTATAATAACAATAATGATGATGATGATGATGGTGATAATAATAATAATAATAATAATAATAATAATAATAATAATAACAACAATGATGATATCTAAAAATGTGTCAATATACTGAAGCGATATACTTCTATTTATGCATCTTCAGTTACTACGTATGTACTTTTTTACATTCGCATATAAACAATATGTTACTGATATTTATTGTTATGAATGATACTAATGTGACAAAATTAATGGGTGAAAAGAATAACGAACTTTCTTAAATAACACACGAGCGCGTGAACACGAGCAAAAAAATGCTAAAATTTAGCAGATAAGTAGCGATAAGTATTAACACTTGACGCTTCAAATTTATTCTTATAAAAGAGCTACGTCGCTTACAAAATAATTCAAGTGAACTTTCCTACGTACAAAGAGATTAATTATGTTGCAATGTCGGAACGTCAGAATTTGAATAGTTTGCATTAAGCGTTAAAAATGAAAGCGACTGGAATGAAAGTTTAGAAGATGGATTCCCGCATAAATTTATTAGTCTATTTTAATAGGAGCTGCTTTCGTTCTCAAAATACAGCAGCCGTTCGAGAGAATACGTGTGCGATCTGTTTATCTAAGAGAAATAAACATAGTAGTTAATGAATATGCCGGTGACGCAATTTTGAGCAAACAAAATAAGCGAACTGTTCAAATCGCAGATTATAAAATCGGTCAGTTTTCAGTGAAAAGTGAGAAGTCAGTTTGAATGATGTTTCGTATGAATGATATCTAAATGAATGAAAAATTACTCCACATTGAGAAAGATATTTACTCGTTCCCCAAGATTTATAGTGACGAGTAGAAAACTTTACAGTCGATCACTATTATAGGTATTCTACAGTTCATCCATCCCCGTAATATTATTTAAAATGAATTCATCGTCCATAAGTTGTCCATTTTATATCGTCTTATTCACAGAGCATTATATTTCAATTTTTCATTATATTTCTTTATATTTCAATTACCTCGAGAGGCTCACGAGCTCATTTCTTCAAAGCTGAATACGTAACTAGAGGTGTGTTTCGATTATAATAACGGAGAAACAAGTCAATATTGCTTCATGACTAATAATTACAGTTCCATCCGCCGAATCAACTCCAGCAATTATTTTTCAAGTATCCATACAATTTATACGTAATTTCCTATTTGCATCAAAATTAATAATCCATTTCGGAAGCTTTACAATCGTGTAAATTGCGCCACGTACTCCTGGAAATTACAACACACTTTGTTAATGCTCCATTTTTATCAGCCAAGACGCCGAGGATTTCAAATTTCAAGTAGATATTTGCCCCGGCCGTCATAATAATATGCATTCGTTTGTAATTAAGTTTCCAAGCAGCGTGGAAGTACATATTTCAATCATAAATTCTGGGAAGTTTGTCTCGCATTGCATTGATACTCCGTATTACATTTAGCGCTCGAATAATTTAAACATTTAACTCGTCGCATGTTCAAATATTAGAGGAAAAATAAATGACTATTTATAATCTCAGAGATAAGCGGAGAAAGCCACGGACGTTGAAATATTAAAACTCCATAAAAGATACGAATGACCAAGAAACGAGTTAACGGGCGAACATTTACACATACCGATGCGATGAAAAGTGATGCTCTGAAATTCAGCGATTTTTTAATATAAAACACGAAAGAAGCACAAAGTCGAGAGCGGGGGGATATAGCAGTTATAAATCTAACGCGCAGCTTCTGATTGTAATGAGTTCCCAATGGTTGCGAGCTTGTTCGGTTCGCAGTAATTAAAACAAAATAGACCTTAAGTGTTTTAATTCAACGCGCAACGTCAAAAAATAAATCGAACGCATTGAACAGCGTAGATAAGTTGCTCGTTTAAAGTTAAATTTACAATCGGCCAAGTATTCTGGACAAACCAATGGTCGAACAATCAAGTGCTCGAGATCTGCGAGGCTTACACTAAACTTGTAGCAGTAAATTTTTCGGCCGTATTGGTTCGGACGTATGCTAATGCACTTATACCACGATATAGGAAAATAAGCATCTTAAAGGGAGTCTGTAATTAGTCGAAGCGAAGCAAGCCAGATTTAACCGAACCGCATCGCGAGAAATCGTCTATTTATTATTCGACGGTTCGCTGGATGTATTTTAGCGCGAGACTAGGCACGAAACTGTAGTCGCAAAGTTAATAACCTTTCCGCGGTAAAGGAAACCGCCTTTTCTATCGGCAGTTCGTTAATCCTTGGCATAAGTGTTTACAGAAGACGAGTCTACCAATTGGATTAACTATTATATGTATTTAACGGATCAACTTTGCGCGACGTTTAGCGACTTCGATGTTATCGCTAATGTGCCTCTTGTAAACACCGTCTCATCAACATTAACCGATCTGCGTCCTTTGCCTTTGCTGCTGAGCCGCGATTCCGACGATGGTTCCTCTATCGGCGCGTGAGACGGCGTCGATCGACATTCTTCTTCCTCTTCTACTCTCTCTCTCTCTCTCGCACCGAGCCACGGTCTACTGCTCGTAGCCAATAGTTCGCGACTTCAGTACCGTCTTTTAACGTACGCACTCGAGAATTTGAGGCTTGGAGCACAATAAAAGTGTATCTTTAATTTTTATTGTACGATTGATTCCAAGTGTGATATTTACGATCACGAGGCTTACACTTGTAAATTTTTCGGCTATGTTGGTTTCTACGTATGCTAATGTGCTCTCACACCACGCCGTAGGAAAATAAGTATCTCAAAGGGAGGGCAATAATGATTAGATAATCAAATGTGTTATATTTTTATTGTTGAACATACATTTAAGCAACACACGCGCACGACGCAATTGAGAAGTGCTTAGCAAAAGGGTATTCTAGCCGTAAAGATTTACTTTACGTCGAACACTTCTATTGCAAGCAACAGTTTCGACGATTCGACCCATGCGTCACACCATTTAACGGTTTTGCTTTCTAAGGAATATTTATGGTCGCCGTTACACAAATATTTATTATGTGCAATTTAATATTTTTATATTATAATATTATAACTTTACTGGGCTGCAAGGCATCGTTGCGTCTACAAGAGCATTAGTAGTTTAAAAGCTGTGAAAAAGATATAATCCAAGCAGAGGCGTACCAATTGAGTATTACATCATATATATTAAATACTGTATTTTATTCTCATAAAGTTATTTCAATCTGTATTAACCATTCGTGCCGCGTAACCCATAATTATATTCACTATTAACACTGCAATCTATGTATTTGTGTTTTACATATTTGAGTGTTGTATAAATAAATAAAGTGACTTATTAAATATATATACAAGTGTGTTATAACCATTAATTAATAACGTTAATAATGCAATATGATTATAGATTCGAGCACTTTTTTAATGCATGTAGGTCTGTTACTGTTACGTCGTATTTGGATATCTAACCACCGGGATTATCATTGATTGCAACCGTTGAATAATTGCTTTCGATAAAACATTGAGGAAGCAGCTTTTGGGCAGCTAAGGCAATCCAAGATAATCGGAACAAAGCCTCTTAGTACTAAGTATTGACGAATAGAGCACGAAAAGACAGTAATACATTTATAGTTAAGCTGTTCTGTATAAACTGAAAAGATTCATCTTTAACAGTCTGAATGTGGATTTACAACGAGACTTAAAGTCTAGTAAAAACGGAAGCTTTCGTTGGTACAATGCCGTTGAGAAATTAAATTTTGTAATTAGCAAGACGCGGATTATTCAAAAGGAAAATTCATTTTGAATGCAAGATAATGACGTTTAGATTTCTTAAAAGGATTCGCGCGGGATAACTCTTCTTTTACTTGAAATAATAAAAAAAGAGAGGGACAAATGGAAATTGTAGGTTAAACAATTTTTCTCGCCAGTGTTGCTCGCGGTGGTGTTTTTCTATTTACAGTTTGTGATATTCCGAATACATTTAACCGGGAGCCTTTCTTTCGGATCAGCTGTCGCTTTTCTAGACGTTAAGGAAATAAGATGATCCAAGCATCTCTTCTTTCGCACTTTTCTACAATCATCGATTCACCTGTTGTTTCATATTTTACCCATAAATTGCGAAAATAGATACTAGTCTTTTTTATCATCGAAATATTGTACTCAATAATAATTATATTTTATAATCATCGAAACATGTAAATAGCAGTAGTTAAAGTTTATTAAATAATAGCGATAATCTTCTGAATTTTTTTATCGAATTTTTTCATTGTAAATAAGTTTAGTATTCCCGAACTTTCCACTTTGCAATCTATGCGTTACGAATGATCTTGAACTTTTAAAAACCGCGTGTTTTATTTTGTATTCTGATTTATTTTCAAAGCATAATTTCAGTCTAATTCATTTATTTATGAAAAGCTTTATTGGGAATTCTCGACCGAATGTTTTTGTTAAAAAGTACGGACTTGAGAAATATGACAACAGATTTTTATGTTTGCGTAAACTCTCGGATCTGTCGTACAGAGCAATATTTTCAATCGATCTTTTAGTATTAATAAAAAAAGTCATAAATTATTCGTTAATACATAATATCGTGCATTATAAACAAATGAATAATCCGAGAAACAAAACACATTTTAGTATAATATTAAATCGTGGTTTTAGGTTTGATAGCTCATACGAATCGCACACAATTATTGTTCCTAATGAAAACGATTTTATTCCATTCGATAATTTTAATTGGCGAATAAAGAACGACATTAAAAAGAAATATAATTTATTACCGAACCTGCTAAAGTAAATTTTCCTTCAATTTAAAAGTCATTATAAATATTTAAATTAATAAATAAGCATCGATTTTCTCATACCGTGCAATAATTGGAAATATAATATAAATTTTTTAATATCTGTCAAATGTATTCGTAGCAGTTAACGATGAAAAAATTATAAGAGATTTCATCCGAGCTCTTCCCATTGTGTTTAACGTATTTTTCAAACTATTTCACGACACAGCAAATCTGTAGAATTCAACATTTTTTTCAACAAGCAAATATTGTACGAGGATATTCATTGGTTAGCACGATGTCTTACGCATAGTGATAAAATACAAAATGGTCCGAAAAATAAAACCGCAAGTGTCAAAGTATCCCCCGGAACCGTAGACGTTGAGTGTTATAAACGTTTTAATGCGCTTCTTAATAGTTGCACCCAATAAAGGACTTATAATAATAGTATAAACAATAATTCAAGAATAATTCCGAATAGACTCTCGCACACCTACAAACCTATTGTTTTAGCGAATGAATTCAATTACAGCAATCGGGAAAAATTATATTTTCTTCTATCGCCATTTCTGAGTTTAATCTCAAGTTTATTGTATCGTTCGAGTATGCTTTATCACAATTTTGAATTTCGAATAAGATGCGATTGTCAGTTTCGAGTCGACCCCGTTATGATCACGTAATAGCAAACTATGTTTTACAAATTAATGGATTTAATTACAAAATTTTGCTGTTTCTACGAGAGAAGCCCATTTTTTAGCGCGCGTTTATCAAGCGAGTAAAAGGACGATTACAAACTCTTTCGTTGCCAAATTTGCAACAAGACGATAATTCGCAAAAGTAAGAATCTATCGAGCCAAGAGTCACCAATTTAAAAGGAAATGAGGTCGCTAAAAGCAAAATCGCCAAATTCGCTCCATTGGCTGGGCGATCTCGGGCCGTCGTTCGCGTCGAAAGCAGCGATGCACCTCGTACTCCTGGGACTAAATCTTTTGCTCGTGGAACAGTTTAAGGCGATTCTCATTAACAATAGGACACTCGGATTAGACAAAAACTACTTAAGTGTAGCAGCCGCCAGGAGCGGTTGCCGAAGCAATCAAGCGAGCGAAATTTGCGTGCAGTCAGCGACAGAGCGTTGCGAACTTTTCAAAGAGCAAGAAGAAGTGGCGACGACGACGCAGACAATGACAGGAGCGATCGCGGGACGGATAGAAGTGCCGCACCATGGAACTCGTTAACGCGCCGCTCAAACGAAAACAAAGCGTCCGGAATTTGAAAAGCACGTGCACACGCCTTCGGTGTTCGCCTCGCCTCGCCCACCCCCCTTCGCCACTCCGCGGCGCGCCTTATAAATAGGACCTACAGCAGTAGCAGCAGTAACAGCGCGCGCGTCGTTCGAAAATCGACTGAAGCTCGAGTTGCGCAATGCACACCCGTTCTCTTTACTTTTTGGCGCGTGTTGGCAAAATTGTGCACTGCCCTTGTCCCAGGCCTAGAAGAGCACGGCCCTGGTAATTCTACTTATTTTAATCCGTAAGCAGCCGTGCTAACGTTTATCAAACGGCCCTCGATTGCAGTTGTTCGAATTGGCGGCTTAAATAGCTCTTTAATGGGTTCGCAATCGTTGTTGTTATTGTTGTTGTTGTTGCTGCTGCTGCTGTTGTTTTTTATAACTCGAAGTTTCGTAACTCTGACAGCCAAGAGTGCAGCTTATTTATTTTTTTATTTTTCTCGCTTCTCAAGATATCTATGCAAAAATACCTCAACAGCTTTTGCCTTCTGGCTGCTCTTTCGCCAAAGTCCTACACCTTCCTCGCGCGTCGCAGTTTGCATATTCGCCGTTCAGGCAAGCGATAGAGTTTCCGTATTTCATCATTGCGTAACATCTTACGTTCTCAGCGCACTCTCAATTTATCTTAAATCATATTTTTGGCGGAGCGTTTTTGCCCAATGGCTAAATTAGTACTTTTATCGACAGATTTGTTTCCTCTTTTACAAACACGAGTCTCCGGTCGGTTAGAAACTCCGTTACTCAAATACCGAGGAAAGTATACTTTGTGGAGTTTCAAATTGCACTTTGCCAAGCTTTTGCTCGAAAAAGCTTTCGTACGCATCAGACTCGACGTATCAGCAGCATCTTTTGATCTTCCCTCCAGAAAGTCGGCTGCAAGCTAGGGCTGCGACGCTCAAGCACGCGATTACGCGCAATAGACGCAAGTACGGAGACTAGATCGGCTAAAAATAGCGGACCGTCGATGGGGACGGGGGCGAGGACTCGTGTTTACGCGCCCAGCGGACGCTGTTGCGACACATTGCGTACGCGATCGCCCCGAGTTTCTTTCCAAGGTATCGATCTCCTCCATGCGTCTCTGCCCGACAACAATCTTAACTACGTGTTCGCTCAAAATTGGATTAAAGTCGTCGCTGCTCAACGCAAGATTTCCGATAGCCAATCGTGAGCAGGGGACCGACTCTTTGTCCTCCCTCAATTTGCATCCCTTCGATTTGCACATTCACATGGAGCGAAGTGGCTCGAGTGACGCACGAACGCTCGGGCATACGCGTCAGGGTAGTATCTCCTCCGTAAGCGGCCTTAAAGGGCCTTACGACATGATTTTCTCGTTAACCAAAGCGAATAAATATCGACCTTTGCGGGCGTATAATGCTTTTAGTGCAAATTGTGAGCGATTTATCGATATTGCCCCAGCCCCACTGTGGAAGGAGAGTTTTAAATAATAATTTCGTTAATGTTGCGCTTGGAAAGGAGCACTGGTGCCGGTGCTCGCCGAGCCTTTTGATTTTACGGATCGAGAGACAGAGCCGAGATAACGACGATCGAAGCTTCTTTTCAGTCGGTGCTCGATGCGCCTGGTTAATGTTATTTTTTACAGTCCGCAATAGTTTGCTTGCACTTGTTTAGGCAAAATGTGCGCTTGACCAATCGATTTTGCAGGGTCTTTAGTAATCGCGTTACGATGCTCCTTCATAGATTTTTCGCAGTCATCGTAGAAAATTGATTTCCTCGCGTAAGATCAAAAATTCAAAAAAAAGGCTTTTCGCTTTTCGTCCGGAGTGCCATTTTATCATGGCGTTATAACGCCTCGGTTATAAAAAAGCGGAGGCTCGATAATCAATAAATTCCGCGCTAAAACACCGATTGGAAAAGTATATTTGAATTAGAGGCATTTATTTTAGAAGGTGTACGTGTCAGTTTTTAGTGATTTTTAAACGCATTATAGATATTATCTTAGCGCGACTGAAAGGGCTAGTCGTGGTTGTTCTCGTGAAGAACAACTTTGAATAATTTAAAAAAGACCATCGTTTTAATAAATATTAGATTAGCCGCACAAGGCTTTTAAATTAAATATTAGTCACAAGTGTAAATATAAGTTATGAAACTGATGAAAATTCAATGCGAGTAATTCATAGATAGAATTGCTAATGATTATTTTATGCGCAATAGCCATAATTAATTGAGCTTTATGAAAGCAGAAATCAATCTTTAACGGCGTTTCCGATTATTAATTCGATAGCAATTCAGTATTGACAAAAGTACAAATTTAATTAATCAGCGTTATTATAAAAATAAATAGACGCGGGTTTCGTCTAGAAATTTCGAAATATTAACTTATAATTTAGTTTCGTGTTTCCGCTCGGTAACTAAAACTCGATCGATTGCATAATTTTTCGATGTAGTAACCGGGAGTCTGGCGTTTTTACCAAATCCCTTTTTAATCGCGAAGCCGAATTTGAGTTGGAAGGGGGGGGATCGAAGGACCAACAGCGGCCACTTTTCTGTTTTGAATAATAAGCTTATCAAAACTCGATAAAGTATCAAAAAGTATCAAATCACTCGATACTTTTATCGCGTTTGAAATTAGATTAATTTTCCTTTTTCATCAGCCCGCGATATCTGCGAGTATTTCGTCTTTATTTTTTAAATAACGCGTTAAAATAACGCGGCGGATTGCGAAACTTGTACTCCTTCGCAGATAAAAGAGCGCGTCACAATAAGCAGCGGATTATTTTTGCTCGCGCCACGAGCAGCGGTAGGAGAGAATCTTTTGTCGCCGGCGCCGCGGTGCCTCTCGTCCTTCTGCTGCGCTCGCGGAAAAGCGAATCATTTTTTATTATTTGGGCATGACGATTAAAGGGAGTAATTAGCGGCGGCCGGCGAGCGGGTGGAGAGGAGCAGGAGTCCCGAGAAAACGAGGATCCGTCGACGAGGTCAATCGGGAAACGGAGAGTAACGGCGGATGGGGCAAAGACACTCTTACCGAAAGAAAACATCGTCACGGCCGAGAAAGCGCGGGCACGTAAAGGTTTAGCCAAGTGCTCGAGGTCAATCGCGAGGACGTCAAAAAGGGGAGTGCGACGCGTCGCTTTTGCGCAAATAAGGAGTCAGAGGGGAAAGGCGGGGGGAGAGAGAAGTTTCGCCTGAAAAAGAATCATCGTTGAGCGCTGGCCAACGTTGCGTATTGAGTAAAAGTCGTTCAGCTGCTCATCCTCCCGGAAAAGTAGCATTTGCCTCGAAAGTGCGCTTGAGAATAAAAGATCAGCTGCATTTTCCAGGGCCGGATAATTATTGTATTTAGAATTTATGAGTCTGGCTTATAATTCGTGTCCTTTGTGCTCGGTAGGACGAGATTATCAATTATCCCGACAACGCATTAAGCGAGCGTAATAAAATCCACAGACGAGTGTATTTGTGTCGTATAACGAACGTAACCATTATTTCTAAATACGTGAAAGTAAGTTCTACCTAGAATTTTCTTTCGAGCAGATATGACGAAATGAACGTGTCCAGAGCACTTCTACCACAAACGCGTTCGATATCGGTAGCACTAGTTTCTCGATTAAATATATACCCGTCTGCACTCGTGTATGCATACCTACAAATTTGCAATAACCATCTATGCTAAAAATCCGTATCCTTTACCGCAGATTCAATATTACTCGTTTAATTAATAACATGACGATGCAATTTCGAGGATAGTAGTGCCGGCGGGATTGGATTTTACAATTATTTAACATTCCCTTCAAATATTCTCGTTTGATTATTTTATCCCGTCTCATCGGTGTAGGTTTAGTTATGAAAGTTAATTGCTTATTAATGTACAATTGACTTGTACCGATTTTTACGTCTACATAATATATATATATATATATATATATATATTTTAATTAAAATCATTATATATGTTAATAATCATTCTACAAATTAATTTGCACAACTGTACTTAAGAACAGGCTTAAATGTAGATCTTGTGAAAAGCACGTCGTGCGTACAATTTTTTTTTTGCGAAATAGACTTCAAAGAAATTATGTATTTTCGCTTTATCTCTTTTATACGGATAGCGAATATTCGTTTCAAAGTAAATAGATTTTTTTGCCTTTAAAGCGTTGTACGTACCAAAAGCGTAATTATTCGCATACGTGAAATTTCTTCGGCAATTAGTTTTCTTAATTTCTTTAACGTTATTTTAATTTATTGCGCTAAGAACATTGCTATACGAGGAAACATTACACAAGTCTATTTGAGAGAGTCAATATGAACGAATCCTAGGAAGGGTTGCAAAATCTATACTCTCTTTCCTTTATTTTTTCCCTTCCTCTGGTGGATTTAAAAACACGCGGGCTTAATAATTGATCATTTTTAGAGTAAAAATGTCAACAACAGTAAAATCAAACGTTGAATATAGCCGTTAATTTAGAATCGAGGTTACCAGCACGTTTTTAACGCAAGTTTCAATATTTTTATATGCTTGCCTGTGTTAAAGTTAAATACACGTTTCGTTTAATTCACGACTGGAACATCATGGGGGGGGGGAGTAATGATATGCGCGGCGATAAATTGGTCGGTAATGATTGTCTCGAGTTATGGGAATTATATTCGCTCGGTGGCATATTGTCTGCTTGTCTAATTGTAAAATTTCAAAAATCTCAAAAATAACGCGGCTCGACATTAATGCCATAACAGGTATGAAACAAAATCGAGTTAGCACACGCGCAATATTTTTCTGCGAGCAGTACTCGGGCTGGTACCGCTGAGACACCGCGGCAAAATGTCGAGAGCCTTGGCGCGTGTAATCCTCTCGTCAGTGTCTCGAGGGAATTGCTCCTCAAAGGTAAAACTGCGAAATGTAATTTGTCGCTTCTTCCGCAGGACAGGACACGGCGCGTGTTTACTTTTGCGTATGGGACCGCAAGAGCAATGTCCGTTCGTACCGTAGAGCGGAAAACGTGGCAACGAAAGAGTTCAAACGCGCTTTCTCCAGTGGAGGCCCGTTTTTACACGCATGGGGCGTAAAACATGGCGCTCGGAGAAGCGGCGAAAGATGGGCGAGAACTAGAGCGAGTTATTGTGCGCGACTGCGTTATAGAGGGATATTTCATCGCGAAGACAGAAGCTTGTTTATGGCCAACGTGCGACACTCAAGACTCGAAAGCCGTGATTCCTTCTCGGCCGCGGCTCACACCCTGACGCTTCCTTTTCTCCTGCCGTAGTTCCTTCCTTCCTTCCCTCCCTCCTCTCTTCTTCTCGTTGACTCGAACAGATGCGAGTTTAAATGCTACTCTTTTTGCGTCGGACGCTAGTCGCCCCGTCCGACTTTTGTTATTCGCTCGACGCGCTGGGAAAAAGACACTTTGTGTAACACTTGAACTCGATCGCGCGCATTTCATTTACAATGAAATTAAAAAGTGGGTTGGGTTATCGGAGAGCGGCTTACTTGTATGTGTCACCATCGTAGTAATGAAATTCTTCGAAACGTCTCACGTTTACGCTGGCGCTAGTATTTATTTCGCCTCGGCAAGCTGGACAAGGCTCGAAAGGCTAAAGGAGATTTCGATTTTCCAATCGTTTGACGAGTCCCACACATCCCTACCTGTGAATGAAGAACATAGCAGGTACGTTTTTATTCGACGCGCTCGCATCTGCTGTTTCTTTTCAAAGAAATGGAAAGTCGCACGCTCGGATCTTTGGCGAACCAAGTAATACGCACATCTAAAAGTATCGCGAACGCATTAATGACAATACGCGCTTGTAATTAAATCAATGCCCAAGGCTTAATATTTCCGTGGGTGGATTTTTGCACAGCTCGCGATTTATTGTATAATGTCGAACAACGCGGGCGCGTGCGTCTTCGTGTCGTCACGTTGGAGAAAAATTTTTACTTATTAATGGTTTATATAATGGCAGACAGTAGAGAGCAGAAATTGCACATTAAAAGTGCGCGTGATATTGCATGGCGTTGGCAGTCGACGCGAAATGAAAGCCGAGGTTGGTGAGAAACTTTGTCGTACGGAGAGTCGAGTCGAAGGGTATGTCTAAGAAATACACCTCCGCACACCTTCGGATGCATATCACGCATAAAGGCATGCAGCTATACGTGTGACATTTACTACTCTCGTAAAAATCGCAATTGTTGTTGGAGAATTTTGAAAATGTAGTGCAATACAGTGAAATCCACGACGATCACTTGCGTTACGAGAGTTGATGATAACAGCCTTTTAATAGGATGATTCTCGCGAGTGAGCTTTGCGTAAACACGGACGTTGAATATGAGTTTGGGTGCGTGCGTGTGCGTGTGTGTCATCGTGATGGATCGTTCTGCATTAACGATTATTCGCCTACTGTGCTCCAATGAAAACATTTATTTAGCCGATGGTCGTATTAATGATTCTTTTCCAGATTTAATTAAATTCGCAGCTGTATAAAGCAGCGTTTTTTGCTATTGATTGTTTATCGTTCGTATTACAATTTTAATCATATCGAAGAGTTTAGCCGCCGCGCCTCCTCCAGCTGCAGCTATTTTTCATAAAACGTTATGACATGCGTCTCCTATATTTAAAATTGTTTATTACCAAATCTATTGTTTGTTTCTAGGAATATCTTTATTGGCGGGGTCCAAGAGAAATTATGTTGTTGTGTTTTATTTAAAAGTTTATGTGTTAGCTTCTTCTTGAATATTCATGCAAGACTTATGGCATTGATCATTATACAATACCGAATGGAGGTGATGCGTTGCACAATTATTTATGCAAAAAAGTCTGGAATATCAAGTTGACGTTCGAGAAATTATGATATTGTGCGTCTTCTGCAAACGACATTCGTAGTATACATAGTATCGTGGCAATTGATTTTAAGTAATTTTTTTAACTTATCTAAAACATGGACAAATTTCAAAATTACGCGTCGAAATTAGTGTACGAAAATTGTCCTCGGCTCATTACAATTTTGCGCCTGTAAATACTTTATTCAACATTACTATCGTTACGTATTTTAACGCGAAGTCTTTCGTCGGGAAACGAGATTTAGCTACAAAGCAGTTTTCGCAAAAAGCGTAGTAAACTTTACGAACGTCTTCCAAAAACAGAAATACAGTAATATCACTCGTAATAGCATTCGTGATATTTTTGGTTCGAGCAAGAATATCGAATACTTTTTGTAGGTTTTCGTTTGTAAAAACTGAGGAAGAAAAGCTGCGTGTAACTCGTCATATTAAATATTTCCGATGATTAAGCGATTGAATAATGTCTCCGCCTGCACCTAATTATTCTTCAGATATCGTATTTAAAATAGCCGAGCCATATTCAAGGACGGAGTTGGGTGAAAACTACTTTTCGGCTTTACTCACTCTCTTTATTTCTACTACACTCTCTTTGTTGCTAATAATTAAGACCCGCGTCCTTTTTCTAAAACGTAAGCAGTGGCAGGGGTGAAATTACAATTGGTTTATTTAAAAATTCATTTTGCCGCTTTTCCTAAAAAATATTTGTCGTTAAAAGATATTGTACGAAAACGCGTGTTTTTTTATCCACTCGGCACGATTGCCAACATAAAGGTTAATTTACATACATAATTCACTCTTTATACGCTGATAATCAGAATCCAAGCCGTTTTTCAAGATAAAAAGTGCTTTCGTTTTTAGAAAATAATCAACGTTTTGTCGAATACGTTGGTGCTGGCACGATTATTGCAATGCTTTTAATTGGCTTTAATTTAAATAAATCGCGCGGCCAGCTGCCTTTTCAAAGAAATTAAACAGTTTCATTCACGTTATACTATAAAGAATTGCAAGATTTAGATGTAAGAATTAATCTCTCTCTTTCTCTTCCACCGTGCGCGCATGTAAACTTTTAAATTTTCAATTTCCAATGTACTTCTCATGTTTTAATTCGGATAAATAAGTCGGTTATTGAAGGTCTCAATTATTTCGTTATAAATAACGATTCGCTGCAGGCCAAATACAGTAAACAATTATGTTATTTCCTCTTTTAATGGAAATTTAAGAAAATAAGATAATGCTTGACTATTTAAACGGACCCTCAGATTACGTACAGCGATAAGATATTAGTATTTATCTTATAGCGATACGTCGGTACGCCATCAACAACTATTTATCAGTTACTTGTAGCTTTTTTTATCTCGGACCTCCAAGAGCACATTATATAGTTGCATTGATTCTGCGTCAACGGTTAAGACATTTCTGTTTTGTTTATCTTATTAATGATGACACGATCGATTGTAAAGGAAACCGCGCTGTGCCGCATTTCGTCTTTCCAGAAAATATCAAGAGTTTACGCTCAAAGGCTTCTGCCTTAGTCTTCACTTTTATTTGCAACTCTCTTCTTTCACCTATCTTACTTCTTGGGTGCAGATATATTCAGTGTATAATTATACAACATGCACGCGTGTATCGACGAAACTATTATAAGTGAGTGGAAACAGTTATTGATCGCATCCAGTTGAGCGTATTTCTTTCGAATTTTGTTATTCTATAATTATTGTTCAAAGTTGTGGCAAATCACAATCGAGGATACAAAATAACCACTCATTATGGTGTAAGAGCTTAAAATTCATTATTAATTGTAGCCTGTGGATCTGGTAATAAAAGCATTTATATTTTCATCTTTAATTTAATCGTTAAAATGACAAAATCGTTACGGTTTTCAGCGATTGCAATTTTCTTATAACGTGATTGCTTTTCGTAATTACATAAATGCTATCGATACCAAAACCGCATTTATTAATATTGTTCCGGCATTAGTCTCAGTATTTAAATCTTCAAAACAAAATTACTTTGGCTATTTTTAAATCGCCTTTGTTATTAATACACCCACTTATTTTGTGTTACATTGAATATCTTTATACATAGTAAACATAAAATTTTAGTGCCAAAAACTATTAATAAAAACGTATATACAATCGAGTGCAACGACCTTAGTTTTTTCCAGTCTTTTTTTTATTTGAGAAAAAGGAAGCATTATTTTAACAGTCCCATCCTTTTGTTTCTATTATAATCGAATGAATAATCGAATGACAATAATTCGATGTGTGCAAAATTTTCTTTTGACAATTAAGTATGGAATGTAATTAAATAAGTAGATAACTCGTTAAAAATTATTTACGGTTGCTTCGAATTTTCCCTATTAATTAAGCTTTTATTTCTTTATTACCCATTAGAGATAGAAGTATATAAGTTGTTATGCGATACGTGTATTGTGTAGTAATTGTGATAATACACGACGAAAGTAAATAAAAAATATTAATTTGAATACAAGGAAGACATTATCATTGACAACTCATTATTGAAACAATAAACGTATTTGAGGTTTCTATACAAACTAATTCAAATGCCATCTTTGATTAAAGCAAAACAACGAAGGCTTCGATTTTCAAGTTTTCGAGCAAATTAAAATTTATCGTGCTCAAAGATGATGCAAACTTGAATCGTTAAATTTTTATATTTTTAAACGTTAACTGTCTAATTTTATAATGTTTTCTTTTTGTTGCAGGTGAGTTTCAGTAATAATCAAGTAGCGAAATCCTCTTCATATGTAAGTTTGCGGATAATATTTAATTTATTAATTTAAGTACACTTAAAAAAACGCTTTACACGGCTTTTACATCGGCTTGTTAATTGCTGTTGTAAAACTATGATTTACGTAATGCTGAATAACATCAATGCTGAAATCGGACGTTCATTGTGAAAAAATAAGCACGCGAGTGTTTTTAGTCGACGAGTCCCCCGTTTCTGTATACAAGGCAATAAAATGTCAACAGTAATAACGTTGATCGGTTATTTTCGACGTTCCGTTGGTCTTCCAATGGTCTGATGTCACGTCAATGTAATTCTTTTTATTGTTTTTTTAATACTTGGCGCTCGCAGCTTAATGCTTAATAGAAAAATTTAGCGTCGCTCGCGTCGCATGAAAATCATCGACTTATTAAAGAAACTATCGTCGACTGTTATTTCCTTTTATATAACGTGTCTCAACAAAGTCTTCATTTATTAAACACAAAGTTCTGTACACTACGCTTCTTCTGGCTGTCGTCGTATTGATTTCTGTGGCTTCACACCCGTACGCCTACGGTGCAAGGCTAAGTTCAGAAGGTAACGCAGGCCATCATCCATGAAATACGCCCACGTTTTGCCGTCCTGTGTCAATTACTCGTAGTTTTTGTTGTTGTTAGCTCCGAAAAGGCTCGATGATCGATCGAGCCGAAGCGCTTATGTATTCTCGTCCTCAGCCTTTGAAAGTAGATTTTCGACGTCAATTAAGAAGCAAAAGTTTTCTAGGGTATAAATAAATTCATTTGGCTCGTTCCCGCTTTTCCGTTTAGCGACATAAACAAAATGAGGAGGGTTCGCGCCAGGACTCCTTAAAGTTTTCGCGATTCACTCGCCGTACCAACTGTACGGCTTCCAACTTTGCTTCGGGTGCACCTGAAGTTTAATGTTGGTACAGCCAGCCGTTCGTGTTCCGAGCCACGCGCGTGTTTTGTTCGCAATTCACAGTTCGCAGTTAAATTTACAAGAATAGGAAAAATTCATTCATCACTGGGAGTGTCATAGAATATGGAATATCCTGCCGCGACGAAGATTAATTTGGGTAATTAGAGCTCGAATGGGAAGCGCGGAAAGCCAATAATTAAATCACTTTATATTACGTCGATTTCACTTCTCATTATGTTTCACTGATCGATCCGTTTCCATTTTCACACTTGCAATTATTACGCAAGATTATCGATGCTTTTTCAACGTCAGCACTACAAGAACCTTTTACCTTTCAATGGTTACGCTACAGATTGAAAGCTAATGCTTTATGCTTTCCAGCCGGGGTTACGAAAAAATCTTACAAGCTCCTGTGATTACTATCAGTGGAAAAAAGAATGAAGATTGAAAGTACAAGTGAATGCTGTAGACTCATTTTCCCTTCTTTTGTTCTTCATCTTCTTTCGTTTTTTAATCAGATTATAACGACGAAAGGAGATCGAATTGGTTTCGAAGTGATTGGACGATAAGGAATCTGTTCTGACGCTGACTGTGGAAAATGAAAAAAGGCCACGGGTGGAAAATTTATTTTGAAATCTCTTTGTTGGTGTGGAATCGGTAAAGTAGTTAAATTTATGTAGAAACTGGTGCGAGCATTTGCAGGAAAACGAATCGAAACGGAGAGAGTAAAATGCGTAGGGCGTGTTATAGATTCACTCAGAATTGCAGACCTTGCCTAAGGTCATTTAGCGAACAATTATCATCATTATTTTTTAAACGACGATCGTAAAATAATTTAAGACTTTCTGCGTAAGTAATTTTGCGAGATATTATCAGCGATGCAAGATAGGCAATCGTTGATTGTCAAAATACACAAATATTCGATATTTAAATAATATAGAATCTCTGTTAAAATTTGTGTGTTTTTAACGATCTTTTAACGATTTTTTAACGTTTTTATAATTATTGACGGAAGAAATATCAGTTATACGATGAGCTTCTTTATAAACTGTAAAATAATAATGGAATCGGAACGCTCAAAATTCACATGAAGTATTTTCTTTTTCCATCGCTTCAAAGTAATCAATAGTAAAGCAAAAAATATTTCTAAATAAAGTGACTAGAATAATATGTGGATCGTCTATATTTAGAAAGCTATCAAAGATTACTGAGAATATCATTTTAATTTAAAATGAAGTAATACTTAAATTTTCAAGGAAATATTGACTTGCTCGAAAGGACTGTCAACTATTTTCATTTCTGCTTAAATTACGGGGCAATTAATATAAAATTATTATAAAATTATTATAAATATTCGAGACACAATAATTGTTGTATTAATTTTCAAAAATATATTACATTCTCGAATATTTTTATATTTTTTCCAAGAAAGAGGTTGTTAATTGCTAATTGTGTAAATATACAGTGCTAAAACTAATGAAATTTACACCTACTATGCCGATTTCTTTATAAATATAATTGAGCCGTGAACTCTGTGATAAATAAAATGCAAATATTAAATTGCACTGAATTAAAAATAATATTATAATTACATATTTTTAAATTAAATAAGAAAACCCAATGGTTTTCGTTATGATTTATAAAATGTTCCAAGTACATTTCTTGAATTTTTTCATTTTCACGCAACTGACAGGAATTTATTTTAATCCGAGATGGAAAAGAAAGAACTCTTTTTACATAAAGAATTTTCACAGATATTGTATTTTAACATTAATTATTGGAATTGATGGATCATAATTTTTTACGATGCGAGAGATGCATAAAATTAATCCTGGACTTCTCGAAAAAATTCTAGTACACTTTTTCAGAATTTAGAACGGATGTGAAACGAACGTCTTTAACTGTGCTATCACATCTAATACTGAATAACAATGCTCGTTATTATCCAAAGATTTTTGCTGACTGTTGGCAGTGAAAACATTTATGATTTATCGCATGGTATATCAACTGTAATTTTTTGTTTACTTTTTATTTCGACGTTTATCTAGTTTCAAAATATTTTGAAGCTTATTTAAGGAAGTGTAATTTCATTTTTCATTTCTTTGGCCTCGAGCGACTAAAAAATCTATCCGAGCTGAGACGAATAAAAAAAATTGGCGAAACTAGACAAAAATAAATGCATTGGCTATGTTAACGTGCTTAACAATTGCAAAGATTCACCCGTGACATAAGTATAATATAAACTGAAATCGTTTACGGGTGTCGAGACTAAGTAAATCTCGAAATGAATCTCAATAGCTTCAAGTAAATTACTAGCGACTAAGTGCGAGTCGGTAGTTTGATTTAGTAATTAGAAAAATAGTCGGAATGCACTTTAAAGTAAAAAAATTTCTGTCATTTCGTTGGGGAGAGAGAGAGAGAGAGAGAGAGAGAGAGAGAGAGAGAGAGAGAGAGAGGGAGTGGGCAAGTCTTGGCACTTGGCTGAAAATATTGTAAAAGTTCTTAATCTAGAAGCTTTGGTCCGACCTTTGTGCAAGATAGTCCTATAAACTTTAATTCCAGGCGCGCGCAAGAGCTCGCTGTAACCTAAAAAATTGATGATGACTGGACTTGCAACCGTTTCTTGATTTTTAAATTTCTCAATTCCCAATTTTTCAATTTCTCAAGAACCGCGACTCCTTCCGCATATTTAACGCAGCACTGGCAGCTTTCATTTTTATTCTTAACGGCGACGTGTGTTTGCAAGCACGCAACGAACAACGAATCGCAATGTTTCCAACTTGTGAGAACCAAGCAAGTAATTGCCTTGCGCTGTTTTCCAGTTTCTTAGCGAACAGCGTCGATAAATGTATTTTGAAAACTGGCCGGTAAAAGTTGAAAATCACGAGCTGCACTCATGTTTCTGGTGGCCTTTAGAAATCCAGCGAATATTTAGAATATTTCGCGCTCGCCACATTTAACGCAACTTTAATAAAACTCATTACGGATGAATTTTGAACGAGCGTCATACGCATCCAGAGTACGGGCAACTTTTAACGAACTACTCTCTTAATGGGCGGCTGCACTAACTGCCGCTCAGTGTTTTAAATTATTCTTCGATCAACGTGCGTCATAACTGTAACACAAAACACAAAGTTTATTTTTTCAATAACATAAATATATACCAATTAGTAATTCATCCGACTCTCGTTCATTACGAAGCAAGCGAAGCGCTTCAACAATTCCGTTGATACGCTAACACGGCGCTGCGTTCTTTTATTTTCAAATTGCATAGAAAATTTGTTGTGTTTGTGCTTGGGGGCTGGAAAAAAGTTCATTGGATTGCTCGTGTAGGAAATGATTTCTATTTACGCGAGCAACGTCGCGCGAATAAATATATTTAACGTTGTTTGGTCTTGTATGCGCCGGTGCATTTGCCTTGCATTATGCGAAAGCTAGTCAACGGCATATAAAAGAAGTAGCAGATTATACGTGATATTAGATCCATTTAAAAATAACGTGGATCGGAGTGCGAGGAGAGGAATATAATACGAGTAATTTCTTATAAAAGAGTCCGCAAAGATTACGAGATTTTTAAAAAATTTCTGCTACTCGATACGCGTTAATGTTTGTTGTAATTTTTTACTCCAGATCTAGCGGCGTATTATTTATAGCTCTTAAATTTTCTCATTGTTGCCGTAATGACAGGTATACATTCACGTAATGTGTCTGACGTTATAGCACGCTATTTGCGTATGAAAGCTTTTAAGTAAATTAAAAACGGCACTGCGTTAATTAATACAGTTTTTCAGCAATGTAGAATTGAAAAGAGAAAGAGAAAGTAAATCCAACCAACGTACGAATTATCTAACCACGCTTTTTCACGCTTAATGAAGTTCAACCGGATATTTTTTGTATCGATTATAGAAGATTTCGATATTACTACCTCTGCGCGAGTTTTCGTATTCCCAAAACTGTATTTCGAGCCGAGCGTGTCTTAATTTCTTAATTTTTGCGGTGACTCGTTAATCAGCAAATTTAAGAGTCGACAAATGTTTTCGGGATGCTACGGCAAAATTCGGACGTTCCTGTTGACGCGCAAGCACGCGACGAAACTATATTTGCCAAGCACCCCGTAACGGAGCTCCGATTACCGAGCTGTCACTTTTTAGGCAGACGGATGTTCCGGTTTCGATAGCGGAGATCGAGATCGAGATCGTACCGTGATCCGGTGTTTCACTCTCGTTGGAGTAGCTGCCAGTTTTCCCAATTGAAGAATTCAGCTCGAAAGGTCAGACGCGACATTCGTACTACTCGCCAATACGGCCGCGCGCGTCTAAGGCCATCGTTTACGTATTCCCGAACAAAAAGAGGCTGGCTTTTTCCGCGTAAACGATCGTTCAAATGAAAAAGTGCATGTGCGAGAAGCCGCAGCCACTTCCTGATGTTGCGCGCACGTGCAACCGTTACTGTTATTTTGCGCGCAGCTGCAGTCCGTGCAGTTTTCCTTGGATATCTCCGTCTCGTTCTTCTTTGGCTGCGTTACTATGTTTCCAGCGATATAACGCGTTCGCTCGGATCGGATCGAATCGCCTACTTTCGTTTCCACTCATTTGTAAATAATCACGAGCTCTGCGCTGTTTTCCCTTTCTGGGAGTCACGCGCTTTGTAATGTCGAACATTAATCAACTTTGATAACTCGCATTTATTAAGTACGCACATCAAGATATTAAGATATTCGGTATTTATTAATTACGCGCAGTTAATACAACTTATTTTTGATTAATGCAAGGCTTAAAGAGTTCGCTTTTTATCATGTCAAACTGCCGCTTAAAATTAGAACTGCTTCGTTGGAGTTCAGCGAATTTGTCATCGAGATGAACGATTTTTTTTATAAGCAAAGGAAATTTTAACTATTAAGTTGTGCTCTTTCATCCGACAAAACGTGAATAATTGATTTTAATTTTAAAAAATCTTTTAATTAATTTGAAATATGAATTCACTTTCTCCGGACAGTAAATTTTAATAAACACTTAAAAACTCAATTGTAAATTATTTTACCAGAGAAAACTCGAGAATTCCTTCGTGTATAAATGACGAAGAAATTATCGTCGAACGTTTACGCACTCGCAGAATTAAATTTCAATCGTTAACTATTCAATAGGTATGTAATAAAATTTATGCAATTTTTACATCTTTATCGGTAAAAAAAAATGAGTCAAATACTTGTAAAAATAATTTAACCAAGCGCAACTGTAATAATTTATGTAATGCATATAAATATATCATTGCTCAATAATAACAATGATAAGCTTACATTATTCATCGATTGTTCAGCTAAATTAATTCAAATCACGATTTTAAAAACGTAACTATACAGCCTAGTTAATGAATATTTCAATTACATATTTTATCTACAAATAATTATTCAATTGCGTAGTTAAACCATTATTATAGTGAATAAAAAAAATTTAATTTATTGTAATTACTTATTTTCTTAATGGCATTATTAAAAAAGCACTTGTACAGAACATTGTTGCTTACCGAATTTGGCGCTGATCTGTGGTAGCGTATAAGACGATGAAAACTGTAAAAAAATTAAATATTAAAAATGCTAGCTGCGTTACACAAAAATATATCAAAATATAAATAATAGTAATATAAATATTACTGTACCTTATTAAAATGTTTAATCGTGAAATCTTAAACAAATATTTATTAAACTACTCGTGACTGTCGAATGTAAATAAAATAACTAAATAATAATTACCAATCTATTTTTCTGCATCACCATTCATGATTTATTTTTTATGTTTTGTTTTTAATTAATACGGATACTGCGACCAGCACGTCACTGCTCTAACCATAAACAGTAAATACTAATTTACGAAGCCATTGTTTTAATAAGAAAAATTCACATTTTAAAGAAGAACTTCTCGCAGATACGATCTGGAGGCTTTTTGCAATTTTTTTTTAAACGTTAAGCACCTAAATTCAGCTTCTTGGTATTTTTAATCTATTCTGCGCTTATTACAAAATCAATATAACTTTTTATCTAATTTATCGAGTGGATGTTTTTACTATCTTTTTTTTATCAATAATTTCAATTTTTCAAACTGTTATTTACGCGAACTTAAATATCAAGCTCTATTATTATCTGTATGTGAAAAAAAATAATAATGTGTGTGTGTGTGTGCATGCGCGCGCGCGTGCATATTATTTATAAATGATGATTCCATTAACTTTGTAAATAGAAATATTATTCTCGAAAGAAAAATAAATCGCAAACAGAGAAAAAGTAGTCATTTTCATTCGATAATTTGCGCTACTTTGTTAACAACGCGCGTCTTCTTTCTATTTTTCCGACATCAGTTAACGCGATTATTTATCCACATTTGCAGCTGCTAATCTTAATTTTGCTTACGACGCGCGCGTGCCGTTACAGTGAAATTTCCTTGGTCTCTATCGACTATTCGTTATCGCATTACTGTTACTGTTGTATTACATTGACACACCCACTAACGCGATGTGCAGATCGCAGATCAGCTGTGCGTCGCGTGGCTGTTTCATTTTACGAGTACACGCTATGCACTACTTGTCCGTATTAACGCCGATACGACGTTTACTTTTCAATGAATTATTGAATGAAAATTTAGGGAAATGCTGAAAATGACGCGCTCTTCTCTCTTTTGTATTAATAAAATTATACGATTCGATTTTTAAGTACATTTGCACGTGAATCATAATTCTCAAATGTAGAACGCAGAACGTAAAAACTAATGCGTTGCAAGCAGTTGCAGTTCGATTGCAACTGTGTGCATTTAGAATATTTTGTGCTATGTACGTGTTATTGTTATATTTTAAATGACTTTATAGAGGTGTTCAGCAAAAATTAAATTCAATATTGGTTGAAGGCTCGCACTGTGTTTTATTTCGTTTCGATTCATTTAATATCAATAAAGTATTGGATAAGTATGATAAATATAACGTGCAAATTCGGCTTTTCTGTTTCAATAATTTCGCTACTTTATTAAGACCGACCCAAGTGCGACTAAATTTTTTAACAATTTACCGTATCCGTTTTTTATAAAATTATTTCAATTCGCTTGTTTTTATCGCCGTAAAAACTGAGAAAGACAACGCGGTTAACAGAAATAATGTTTTTCACGTAAGTTTTGATAAATTGATTGATTATATTGATTCTCGTATATAATGTATCTTAATAACGAATAATGTGTCTCTAAATTGACAATTAAACAATATCAAGATTATACTTCATTTTACGTTAGATCAATTTTAAATTAACTTTTATATTTGTTTGCTGATATAGTTTGTTGAAATCATAACATTTTTATCCGCGCTATAAAAGTACAAGTAGCCATGTTAATTATGATAGCACTTATTTAACAAGAGCAATAAATTTATTAATCGTTCTGGTCGAATAATGTAAAGCAGTAATTCCGCTATTTTAAATTAAATTAGAATAATGAGTCCGGGTTCGTTGAAGCTATTATACTAAAGGTGAATCTGCACAATTGTTTAAATTATTTCATTTAAATTGAATTAGAAAAAGAAAAAGTTTATAAATATCAAGAAGGAGCTTCCGATAAAGATAAAATCTATCGCCGGTGTAAAAATCACTTGGAATTTTATAATATTATTGATAATTTGAGACAAACATATTAATTTTTTTTACCGCACAAAATGAAAAGATTATCAAAGCTGCTTATTTTAAAAACATTATTTATTTACCTCGAGAAAAGGCAATATCTACATTTTTAAGTTTCACGTCGAGGCGATTGTATCTCTTGCTCGTTAAAGTAATCAATAATACAAATACTGATACACCTTTCATCGAAGGCCTCTTGAGATAAAAAATATGTTTGCAGAGGTTAAACAATAGACTTTACTCGTCGACGTTCCAAGTACGTTTCGAAAAGTCTGTGCAATAATTGATTCGGTTGCCGTTCAAGCTGGTCCCTTTTGTTTTTGATTCCTCAAGTGCCAATCAATTCTGTACGATAAAGTTCGGTCGCACCAAATTCGCAAGTTGCATCGGACTCGCGAAGAAAGGCTCGCGATAAGCCCCGGCGTTGTTCCAGCGAACGGACCAACATTGGCTCGCTCGATCAAGAAAAGAAAATCCTTTAATTCGTAATTAATCCGTCGAGCGTGACAAAGTAAGCATTCTAAGGTTAGATTTTAGTAGCGGTTAATCCGTCAGCGCACATCGATTAATTGCCTTTGTCCCGAGGCGTAGTCAGTGAGACGCCCGTCGGATCGCTTCTCACGTCATTCCGCGTTCGTACGATAATTATTCGAACGCGAATAATTGTATATCTTAGCATTTAGTGGGAAAGATCAAACAAAGCTAGCAGGCATGCGTATAGTCAACAGCGGCGGCGGTGACGGCCGGCGTTGCGACGCGCGATACGCCGTGGAAAGAAAGAAACAATAAAAAATAGCCGATGCCAGGAAGGGGAAGCGTCAACACAAAAGATGCGAGCTGCAAAACAGCCATTGCCACGGTAATTAGCGCGTTTCGTTATTCCTTCAGACGCTATTTGGTCGTTAATTCTATTAGGCGAATGTGTGATTGTGTTGAGCTTACACGAGATACGACAAGAAGCGATCCTTTGCGTGATTCAAGCCGCCTTAATGCTTTACGGTAGAAGGTAAGAATAATGTTTTTTCTTACTTAATCGTCGGCATTTTACGATCTGATAACGCAGTGACATAACGCACGTATCGTGTTTACTTTACATAATACTCTCAATTTCATTGTGTTAAAAAATTGAACTATTCGCGTGCGCACAAGTTCGAAAAGAAAAGATTTTTGCAAAAACAAGTCGTGTGAGAGCTATTATTTACTCGTCAGTGATCCAAATAAACACGTCTGCAACCTGTCAGGTAACTTTCTCGAAAATTATCAAGATAGTCTATAATTTTCATTAATAATGCAAATAATTCTGCGAAATCTTGTTATTATTGCACACGTGTATTTTACGTAAGGTTGAAATACTGCCAAGACATGAATGGAAATTTCGAAAAACGTATTTTTCAAACCACAGAATAAATGTCGAGTCGGTATTTTGCGTTTCCTTATAAGTCATCTTCGCTTTAATTTTTTCATCCTTTCGATAGATTTATACTACTTGTAATGAAATGCTTTCGATTTACGTATCGTCAATCAAGTAATGGATTAATTCGTAGTTAATTATTCGTACGCGTTAATGATTTAGTTTTTAACCGATGCACCTTCCATTAAATCACTCGCACATTTACATAATTTCAAATTCTATAAATAATACAGTAAGTTTCTGTAAAGTTTATTTATTTTACTACGCACTTTTGTGCCAGTTGGTTTAGCATCCTTAACATTGGCCTACATTAATGGTCTATAATACGTTTTATCAACACACGTGTATTCCAGCATATTAAGATTTATGAATATGGAAATATGAAACGTAAGTTTAACAGGTGTATAAAATTTTCTTAATGCTTTTCATCGCTTGCAAAAATATTTTCATAATTACTTTTGGAGTTTAGAATGTAGAACTCGAGAGAAAATTGCAAGCGTAAAATAATGTAAACGTTGTAAGTTTTGGTAAAATTCTTAATATTTTTTCCGATGCCTGTTAAGCTTTTTTTATTCCGTCGATTTAGAATTTACAGTTTCGCAGTCACGAATTTTCATATCAATATCCGTATTGTCCATTTTTCCCGTATTGTTTGTAAAAAGTTTTAAGTTTTTATATATTTTCAAATTACAGTTGCATATATATTTGAAATTGAAGTCAAGTCATTTGTTTAAACGCAATACTTGGTTAACATTACAAATGCGAAGAATTTAAAGGATGAATTTAATTTTTTTTTTATTTGCGATGAAACATTTAAATGTTCCACCAAATGTTTGATATACTAGTCGAGATAGTCTTAATTAGCTATGTTAATAACTACGAGAAACTACATGAAAGTTAGTAGCGCAGATAGGAGCACTTGAACTCAGTTGCATTCAGTTTTCATCAAATTTTGCTCGCTTCTATTAATTGATATTAACTCGTGTACAAATCTGGATCTTAGCACACTATACGTTTCAAACGCGAGTTTATTACATACGTTTTCAATTTACTCGAAAATTATTAGATCCGAATAAATCATGATTTATCGAAGTTGGAGGCACTATATTTTATTGCAATGATAAATACGAATTCAGTTCAATAGAGACACAACATGAATAGTAAATTTCACCTTTGCGTGTTGCAAACGCTTTTTATAATCCGTTTGGAATGTACAAGAAAGAGACTGGAGCGAGTTATAAATTAGCAATTAATTGCGTCGCAATTTCGGCGAATTTCACTTAAAAGTGGTGAAAAGTACACTTGGGTGTTCTACCAACAACGGAAATTATTAATAAAATAAGCAGTGTATCAGACAAAGGGAGATTTTGAATAATAGTGTAAACTCGTCAATTTACGCACAATGAAATGAATCTGCGAGTAAAATTTGTCTGAAAGCGAAACCGAAGCACTTTGAGCAAAGTTTACGCGATCTCCTTGAATTTCGTTTGCTTAACCACGTAAGTGCATCTCCGTCTAGTGCTTGTGTTAAAATAAATAGTACATTAGATAAAGTTCTCTTGCACTTTACATCGTTCCAACATTAGTTGGAAAGAATGGGGGCAACTCGAGACGCGAAAGGAAGTTCACTTATCGAAAATCAAGGATGATATTTTGTTACCTTCAGGCTTTTGCGTTATATAACCGTAAGTTCGCGGGGTTGTAATCAGTTTTCGGGGGCGGATCAATTGGCTTTCATTTGGGTCAGTGACGAGTGCGAGGATCGGATCTCTTGGGCGAATTCGGGCAAAACAAACGAAAATTTCAGAGGGAACAAGACATCGATGAGTCGTTGTACTTGCCCAAAACAAAGACGTCTCTCCTGTCTCTCTCTCTCTTTCTCTCTCTCTGTCTCCTAGGCAAGAGTTTTAGTAGTAACGGATCTCGTTACAATTGGCTTAAATTCTCGCGGCTGTGTTCGCAAGCCTTAACTTGCGAATTGCAATTGGGCCAACGTGAGCGAAGAATCGCGATGCTGGTAATTTGACTCGCCTACTCTCTATCTATCTCTATCCCTCTCGCACTTTCTCGTTTCAGCCTGCCTATGTGCAATAGCTGCGCTTTATTCGTAAGTGTACACGTGCCCTTAATATAAAAATTATCTCTTTCTGTGTCAGTGAACGTGTTTATAGGCGAATACTGCCGCTTCAGCTGCTGCTCCTCCTCCTCCTCTTGCTGCAGAGCTTGAAGCGCGTCGTGCACTGACGTGCCGTGATTTCCTTGATTCCCAATTTACAGCTAATTGAATTATATACCAGTGCAGGGGTCTCTTTCTTTCGCTCCTCTCTTTCTTAATTAAGCTTTTCCTGAAGACTTTAACACGCAGCCTTCCTATTTTTTCTTTACATTAAAAAGAGAGAAAACGTGAATTTATCTGAAATCCACTGCAAAAGAATGACTTGATCAAGGCAGCGATGTGTATTCAAATTGAATAGTATAAATTATAATTGTAATTGCCTAAGCTTTTTACAGCATTATAGATTTTGACAAGCTTTTTTTATTCAAAAGAGTGATCGTTCAACTTCATTTTTACACGTATAAAATATTTAAATGCTTTCAATATTAAAAATTAGAAATATCCAGCGTAATAAATTTATTCGCTTCTTTTTTAATTGACAGTTTTGATTTTTTAAAAGAAAGTTTGTGTATCGTTAGTTTCAGAGATTTAATCAGCATTAATTAAATGTTAATATTAGTTTTATTGCGTAAATCGCTAGCGCAAAAACAATGTTAAATTAAAAAAACAATGTTAGCGCAAAAATAAGTGTTTCTTCTGGGATTCAAAAGTTCAGAATTAATAAAATTCTTTTAAATTTGTAATTTTTTCACGAAAAATACAAAAATAAAATTTGCTTGATGTAATTGAGATGATTTATCGAATGAATCTAGATAATAATAACGTAAATTTATTAATGACAAATTTTTCATCTTTAATAGCCTATTACTAAATGTTAAATTCTAAATGTAGTATTCCAGATGAAACTAAGATCATTTTTTATTCTTTTTTTAATCATTGAAAAAAATAAAATATTGACGTCCATATTTTTAATATGTGAATAAATATTTTGTAAATACATTAACTTTCAATTGAGATTCGACATGCAGCTAAAGACGAGAAATTCTTAATTGCACGAATGCATAAGTCTATTTTAAGAATTATAATAAGATTAAATAGTGCAATCAGCTCTTAGATGTATTGAAAAAGCCAAGCTATTAATACCTGCATATATTCACTTATTTTATGCTGTCTATACTTATGAAAAATCCTTTTACTGCCAATAAAAGTAATGATGCTCCGGCGCATTATTACTGTAATTATGTTATTTAGATAAACAGAAATGCAGGATAATGGCAAAGAAGGTTGAAAATAAAAAGTTTCTTTTCATGGATTGCGACGTCATTCACGCGAGTTAAGGTTTTCGTAGTACAGTGCCGACCAAGATCTGGAGAAAATGATTTTCGAGAAATCTCATTGTGATCTCTTCATAATCTCTAATATACTTATTTTAAATAATATGATGTGTAATTAGACTTTACTGGCTTGTGTTTTTGTAAGGGAAGAGATTTTTATGATTCATAGAGCTGTGTTACAGTTTGAAGAAAACTGGTATCATTTATCAGAAAAGGTGTAAGTTGCTAGACTCTATGATTCAAATGATCACCTTAGCATAGCTAATAATAATTTTACAATGTTATATCTACTATTAATTCATTAAAAACAACTATGATTCATTTGGACACGTAAAGAGATTCGTTTTATTTCAGTTTCCTCTGTTTACATAAGTGTTGCTGTATAATTTAATCTGCATGTGCTTGTAAACAAGAACGTCTTTATTTTATATAGATATTTATTTGATTAATCGTCGTAAGCTATATAAAAAGTAATTTATTTTAAATAAATAGAAATTACTAATACTCTCCGTTTTAACATATAACAGATGCATACTGCATGAATATGTAGATTTTAATTGCAGAAGGTATTTTAAACAATTTTCACCTTGGAACAAAAATTTCGTTAGTCATAGTTTTTCTTCTCGAATAAAACAAAGTCATTCCTCGGATAATTCATCGTGCAAAATTAAGAAAACAAAATTTTTTTCTCGACGTGTCATTGACCAGGCAAAATAAATTTTTATATCTCAATCGGGTGATGAAAACAGCAAAATTATTGCACAAACATGCGTGTATGAGAAAATTGTTTAATTTAAAGAAAATGTCAGATTGCTTATTTTAATTTTATTCAATACGTTTCTGGTATATAAGGTTATTCAAGAAGGTATTGTACCTCCTGTTAATTCTGAAAATGATAGAAATTCGAATGGCATATGACTTAACTCGGACGCAAAATAATTGTGTTAAAACTCCAACACTTTAGTTGGATGATTGGATATAAATACATGCCGTGTATTTTGGTGCAGTGGTGTCACAGAAAGCGCTTAACGCGAAATTGATGTAATTATAGAGCCAGATTAGTTTTGTTAATCCAAATCACAAGACAAAATAAAATATTGGAAATTAAATGTGTTCGTTATTTATTTTAAACTAGTGGAACTTGCGCGCGTGCGAACGAAGATATTTTAAATTCACGAGAAGCAAAGTAAAAGAAAGTGTATGACCTTTCTATTTATCAGCGTAAAATATTACTCCTAGTATAGGGCGAACTTATTTTCGAGAAAAATATTAAGTGACGTAATATTCGCAATGTAATTTATTCATCCTTGGTAACCGTCCCCTTGTGGTTGACAATCATTTCCTGCAATTTTTTGGAAAGCAAATTTTGACTCGGCGACGGTTAAGAAGTAAAATTAAATTTCAAATTAAGCTTTTCTTCGTGGTCGGTCGCGTAAGCTGAAGTCGTTTAGCTCAGCAAAGTGTGGGACCCACAATGGTTCCGGTAAGAGAGGCACAAAACCATTTTTATCATTTCGAGTGATCTTGAGTCGAAGGTCCTCCAGGTACCTGGTGAATTCGAAAGATCGTAGGAGGCGTGGTCGAGCCGCGAAGATGAAACGCGCACCGAGACGACACTCCTTGAACGCGATCTTCCGCAGGGACAATACTTATAAAGCCCCGACGAAAGGCGAAAAAGCGCGATGAAAGCTAGAGACGTTGCCGATGATATTCACTCCGGTCGCTCTTGTTAACAGGTGTCCCCGAACCGGCGCTGTTTGAAGCAGCTCAACAGCTGATCGGAGTTAGAGGGAGGGCCGGCGACAGCAGAGCCACGCAATCTATCCGCTAGCGATCGCTGAGCATCCGGGCAGCCTCGCGGGCTCCCGCGCGACAGCCCGGACACCGGCCGCCCAGGAGGCGGGGAAGGAGGCACAAGGGCGCCGTCGACCTGGTTCCCCCGTGGACGCCATCATGGTCAAAACTTTCCAGGCGTATCTGCCCTCCTGCCATCGCACCTACTCGTGCATTCACTGCCGCGCCCACCTCGCCAACCACGACGAACTCATCTCCAAGGTGAGCATTGTTCATTCGTGCGCCACTCTTTCTCACATCCTTCCCTCCCTCGCCTCGGCGCGAAACCGCTCTCAAAGAGCTTCCACTGCTTGATTTTCATCGCTGCTCATCCAGGGTCATCCGCTTCACCAAACTAGAGGAGGGAAACTGCGCAGCCGGGCTCGGGCTCGGACCGAGATCGCTGAAAACAATCTGATCTTCCCGATGCCGTGGATTCGGTTATTTTTCGCGCTATACACTCGCTCATTCGTACAATTTGAAAAACATTTTTCAGAAAAGTCCAAGAAGTGGTTTGTCTCCTTTTTACAGACTTTTTTTGGAATCTTCCGATATGCTTATTGAATGGCTTTAATATTGTAGTAGCGGTCATTTATAGAATATATTTTCCTTGGAAAATGCAAAATTTATTTGACATGCGCCGTTGTGACGAGAATTTGGAACAAAATATGTTTAACAAGTAGTAATAAATTTAACACGTCAGACGCTTATGTGATACACGTCGTTTGATTTCATTAGCTTAATAATAGGGCCGCTTTTTATCGACATTCTTTAATGTTTCATTTGATTGATTTATTGCAGATTATGCGAAATTGAATAATTCTTATCATTTGTGCATTATTAGACATGACTATATTTACAAGTTTACTGTCGAATGTGTACCTTATTCCTTAAACGTCTACTCATAGTTTTGCGATATTAATTGCACTAAAAAAAAATTCTATTAGACAACGATAAAAATATAAAATACGTAGATGTTAAATTAAAATACGAACTTTTTTTTAACAATTTAATGAGTTGAATGATGTATTAATATTTGTTGGCCATATATTTAAGAAATATTTTAAATATAATTATTTTAATAAGTGTTTACAAGATCCTATGTAGATTTATTAATTAAATTATTAATAAATTTATTTACATAAATCATTGTATAAAAATTTCCTTAAAAAAGAATTTTATAAAATAAATTTTATGCGCATAAATCAACAATAAATTACGTATTGATAAAATCAGAGATAAATTTTATACGGTTCGTGAATATTTTAAAATGAATATTAAAAAAAGTTTTTTGTTAAAGCTGTTAAAAGTTCGATAAGACACAATTTTTCATTTCACGTCCTATTTAATCTACAAAATGTTCTCATACAGCTTCTTATGCTTTCAGTCCTTCCAAGGGAGTCAAGGACGCGCCTATTTATTCAACTCTGTGTAAGTAAAGACTTTTTTCCTCTACAGAGCGTCACGCTTTTATTATTGGGCTTATCAGAAAATTAAATTTCTATATTTAAAAATGAATGAGAATACAATGTTTTTAATTACACTTTTTTCAGTGAATAATTAAATAATGAAAAGCGTTCAGTAAAGTTTGGCGACTTACTTATTATATTTTTATAAAATTTATAGAAAATAAGTTTTCTCATCAAATTTCTTTGACAATTTAAAATATGTAAATATGCTACACGTCGATTATTTAATTTCTTCTCATATAACATCAATTAATTCAAATTCAAAATTAAACATATTCAATGCAACTGAAAATTTTTTACAATTACCTGCAATATAAATTAATTGTTCAAGCCGCAAGAAAAATTGATTTTAAAAACATTTTTAAAAGCGTTTATACGGTAGTAAGTATAAAAGTGTGTACATAAGTATTTCGCGTGCAAATCACTGTTTTTCAAAAAACAAATAAATCGTAAAATGTAGGAGTGAATTTTTCTCGAATCGAGCTGTCGGTGTCTTATTGTATTCACAAGCTCGAGTCAAATTTTAAAAGCCTGAGCTTTCGCAAACCCAAGCGCGAAATTTGCAAAACAAAGTTGAACTTTAACAGGTTTTATAGCGGAAAACAGTCGAATTTGAAAATCGAGTGCTCGGATCGATGAGTAATATGCGCTCACTTACCTCTTTGCGAGTTGAACAATGCCAAAAGCAGTTATTCAACTGCCATGAAAATTCGTTATTGAAAAAAAATATTTCGTTGTGAAAAGAAATAAAAATCAGATCATCCGAATTAAAATGACGCGAAGTAACCTGCCGAATGCGCTAAGTCCGAAGTGTAAGTTATCTCCCGTGAGCAGATACGGAAGGATTAAAAATTTGTCACTTAAAATTCGAATGAAATTATTCGAGCTTAAGGTGCGGAGGAAATTAATCGGGATAATTTGGGTTAACGTTCAGCCGCCTTCCATATTTCCTCGCGGATTATGTATTTTTTTAAATATAACTTTAAATGAAGTTTGATCCAGCAAAGAAATGTCATTAGTACGCAAGCCGGAGGAATAGAAAACACACCCGGGAGATGAGATAGTGCCGTTGCTCGCGGTCGGACGCCTCCAGAGACACTTTTAATTTCTCTAATGCTCATCCGGATTCAAGCAGCTCGCTCTCATGTGGGGCGGGGGGAGTGGAGTGGGGCTATGACATTGGATTTGACGAGCGCGATCTAATGACCCTCTCTCTTGTTCCCGCAGGGTCAACGTGGGCTGTGGTCCCGCGGAGGAGCGAGTCCTGCTGACGGGCCTCCACGCTGTCGCCGACATCTACTGCGAGTGCTGCAAGACCACTCTCGGCTGGAAATACGTAAGCAAAACAAAAAACTCGGCGAAGGTGCGACCGCAATCGTTCGCGTTATGAGATTTGGAGCGAGCGGCGTTCGACGTGCTTCCTTTCCGGCATTCGATTGGCAGGTGTTGTAATGAAATATGCGTATAATTCGGTTTATGGTTTATCGTACGATTGATCTTCCTCGCCGCCTGAATTGCTCGGTAATTCAATGCTGCGCGAGCTTCGAAGCGCTCGAGTCCGCTCGTCGATTTCTGCATTTCTCAGCCGCGGCTGCGTAGGCAAATTTCAAAATTTGCGAAATGCCTCCAAGTTCGATTTGCGCGTTTTTTCCGAGATCCGTCTTGAGTTACAATAATTTTCCATGACTTGCCTTGTCGCTAATGCCGGTGTAAGGTAATACAGCTGGCGCAATAAATCGCACCCTATTTTTTTCTTCACGCGATGCTTTGTATTTTATTTCAAATAAGAAACTAAGGCGGAAACTCGTGCTCGAATTGACAAATAATGTAATTACTGGTACTCGAGCCGATCCACCCGATTTATTATGCGTAACCATATTTGAATTTTATTACCATCCACCCAATAGTCTTCACTTTCTTCAATTCGTAATTAATTCGGAATTTGTTACAATTTAATGGACGTTGTTGCCGAATGTTTTCCGATAAACTTAAAATACGCAATCTGTTGGTGCTCTTCATTTATACTTTTCACAACCTTGCTTAGCCAATAAATATGATTGTTAATTTCATAATACATTGCGATCGAATCGTAATTTTGATGTAATTTATTGCAACCTTTAATTTATGGTAGCGTGGTGCTAGGTGGCCTTTACAATTTAGAACTTTGTTAATAAAATGAGCGAGTAACGAACAAATTTAACTTGAGCTAATATGTTTATTGCACATTCTTTTGTGACCTAAATAATAAATTGTCCATAAAGTAATGCACAATGTATAGTCGAAATATGATTAATTTTAATAACTGAAAGTAGATTAGAAGGTATTCATAAAATTATGTCAAAGAAATTAAGTCAATTTTTAATAAGCATTTCCAAGTGGATAAGTATGAAACACTCGCAAGTCGAAGAAAAAATATCAATTTTCTTTCTTACCAATAGTCAAGACAATAACTAAAGCTAAGATAAAGTTTATGAATTATGTTGGCTTCCACTTATCGATTTCAATAGCAAAACGATTATACGAAGAGCAAAATATTATTTCAAAAAAATATTTTATATTCTAAACTATATTGTTTTATTGTAGTTCTTTTCATCCTTTTTAGTTTGAGTGCATTATTAAAATTGAGAGTGAAACAATGTACATAATTTTTATTATTTTTTACCAAGTGTGTACAAGGTTAATTTTTTTTTCCGATTTACACATACATTTATACTACACAATTGTATAAAATATGGGAGTCAAATTTACACAATGTGATGTTAAGTATTTTAATGTAAATAGCAATAGCATTTTTCATTTATTTATTACTTGATTTAATTTTTAAATTAATTTATTGAAAAATTTTTGTTTTTAAGAGAATGTAAATGTAAGTTCCGTGGTAAAAGTAAATATATTATATTAATGCCAAATAAAAAAATTGATTCGTGTTTACGTGATTTTTTCGGTAGTTTATTTAACTTTTATAAAATTCACTTGAATCGTCCAATTTTTAAAGTTAAGCAATTAAACGTACTTGTACATAAAATCCTTTTAATTCTGTTCAGGTCTGTAAATTTCTCGCTGTATTTTAATAAAAAAAAAATTAGAAAGATAATTCCCTCTTACCATAACACAATGCAACCATTTTTATCTACAAATTAAAGTAAAAAACTTTCCCAGACAATTCTTAAGTTCTTCTTGTTCTTTTGGTGTATTTCATTTGTTCAGCGGTAATGTACTAGCACACGTAATATTAATTTGTTGTCCCAAAGTCCGTCGAGTGGAGGATGCCCGTACGTAAAGCGGGAGGAACCGCGGAATAAGCGTCGTCTACCAGAGTTAATTAACCCAACGTAAACTCAATTCTTACAGATAGATGCGAAATAAGAAAAAATAGGAAAGGCTTTAATAAAAAAAAAGAAGCTCGGCTTAGCGAGAGTTAAATGACACAATTACACGTGTTTTGCATTCCACAGGAGCACGCGTTCGAGTCGAGTCAAAAGTACAAAGAGGGCAAGTTCATAATAGAACTGGCCCACATGATCAAGGAGAATGGATGGGAGTAGCAGCAGGTGGAGCAGCGTCCAGAACGAGGAGGAGGAGGAGGAGGAGGATGACGCGAGGTCCTCGCCTATCGGCTAAAGCCTCTTTGTTGAGCCACCAACGAAAGTCTGTGATTTCATTTGTGATTTATAATCTTAGTAACGCTCTTGTGTTTCGGACCATTCGGATGAAGGAAGCGAGTGCATAAAGGGAGGCGAAAGCGAAAAAGCACAAGCGAGCGAGGAGAGCTACTTGGACGCCTCTGCGTTGTTGTGCGTTGCAGTGTAGAAGGAACGTGGAACGTGGACCGTGCGAAGAGATCGACGATGAGGAGGACGACGGCGCGGACGAGGACGAGGACGAGGACGGAAACGGACACACGTATCAAGGACGCGGGGCGAGAGATCGGGAGGACGCCGTCGGGGTGCCGCGCGTCCATCTTCAGCCATGTGTGGAGCACATGCAAGCTACGGCGAACGATGGCAAATCCGAGCGACATTCGTGAATTTAGCTCTGTGTAACCGAGGGCTCGGGGAATCTGGGAGCATTTTTTCGGGGGATGCCTTTTTTTTATTACGTCACGTCACTTTCAATCTTCCTAACTTTCCTCTTATCACGTTTGCGCTGTAGACTTCTTGATAAAATATATTTCCTGTTCTTGATTTATTATTATTACTAATATTACTTTTATTACTATTTCTATTATTATTATTATCATTATTAATATTATTATTATTATTATTATTATTATCATCATCATAATCATCATCATCATCATCATCGCCATTACTACTATTATTACTATTATCATTACTATTATTATTTTAGAAATATGACTGCATTGTGATATGAGCTCTGGGCTGCTAATGTGCGAGACGATCGTTAAATTATTATGTGATGTTCATTTTTAACGTTTATTGTCGACGACCAACGCGAAAACACGTATTTAATAAGGTTTACTGTAATTAAGATACGAGTACAAGCGGGTCGTGCAAATTTAAGCTGTACAATGCGTCTCAGACTTTGTCCGTTAGCCAACTCACCGGAGTCGTTTCGAAATATTTTTATTTCTCAAGCGATTTCACGCTCTCAGTTCCGTTTTAAAAATTCGGTTTTGCAAAAAATTAGTTAATTTCAGTTCGTAAACTCGTTTTCACGCCTAAATTGAGCTTTTTCTCTCGTCTTTGATTACAGCCAGGTTCACCTTTTACATTTTTCAGTTTACGAATGCGCGCAAAGCCCCTTAGTTCGCCAAACGACGCATTTTAGTATTGGCAAAATAGCACACGTTTAAAAAAATTGCGAAACACGATTCATCAAAATTTGTACACAAAAAAAAAAAAGAGAAAAAAACGAAGAAATGCTCCAAAATGATTGTCGAAATACATAAATAAAAAAAAGTAAGTTTTGCGAAGAAGGCGACTGGATTCCCCGATAATACTGTAATTAAGTGTATGTCGTACAGTAGCAGCGCAAGTGCCACCGTTTTGTTTTTCACGGAGGATTAAGACTCCGATCATCTGCCGCCGCGCGTCTATCATTGGAATTTCACTGCCGATATTCCTAATATTAATTCGAGAGAGAGAATGTAAGACGATGAAAGGCTGATTATACGCGCGAACGAAGGAATGCAGCGAGCCGCTTGGGCTCGATAAAAAAAATAGTTTTAAAGTTAGTTGAAAAAGAAAGAAAAATAAGACATTATAGCGTATTTAAAAGCCAATATTGCAATTATTATAGGACTTGATTATAGACACATAAGAATTATTATCGATTTAAGAAAGAGATCGACGGGAAAAGGGAATAGCATTTTGAGTTGAAAACTATATGAAAAAAGAGTTATTAAAATGTAATTGTTAATGCAAAGAATAATCTAGAAAGAGTTTATTCTGAATTCGTTTCAAAAGTCTGCGAATGCACCGAGTCGTTTTACGTTCACCATGTCTGCCAAACTGTCTGTTCGTCTACCAGTTGCAACTAATTCAATACGCGTATGCGTATACTTCAGCGCGTATATGTACAAATAATTTGTGCGGGCACGTGTTTATACGTACGTACGCACGCACGTACGTACATGTGCACCTATGCGTACATATATTTACGCCTGCGCACGCGTAGAATAATCGTTGTCGGGGACGTATTCACGATACAAACTATGCATGAAAAAATAAAAACAAAATTTATGCAAGTTTTGCGTCATTTTGTCTTGTAGATACATTCGAGTTCACCCGATTATCCGAATAAAAGATATTCTCGTTACAAGTATTTTGTAGCTATCACCGTGATTATTAAATGACTCGAATTCACACTGAAGAAACAAAAGGAACTTTATTATAAAAATAGGCTTCAAATTCTTAATTGTAATGTTACAATTGCGCAAGATTCCCATGACGTATTATAAATTTATTGGGATACTTTATGTTACTAAGAAAAGCTGATTATGGCAATTTTACTAAAAAGACTAATCAATTTTTCACAAAGCCTAAAAAGATTTTGGATAAATTTGTTTAATTTATTACGTTTATTTTTCGTCAATCTGATTTCCAATAATAATTTTTTATACAACTTATGAGCAATAATGATGTCGTAGAAGTATTAACCGACTCCTTCTCGTAACAATTTTCAAAATAAAATAACAATAGCACACATTCGCTCTGTAATTAGATATACTTTATATTGTTTTCAGTAGACATTGGATGAGGTTTGCACGACACCAAATTTCACGACGGTAGCTGCAAGTTGAAAAAGTTATCAATGGATAATTAACATGATAAATATAAAACGTCGATCTCATTTGTAAATATAAATAGCGCATTAGGATTCGATAGTAATCGCAGGTAGCTATAACTGGGAATCTTCGTCCTGTCTAACTAGCACAGACTGCTAATTACTAAAAATAATGATTTATTTTTCTCTCACTCTGTATTTCACGGTAAAAACAAAAATGAAGAACGTACTAACGAAGAAATCTACGCTTTCGTTTAAAACGTCGTAGTGTCGGTAATTCTAAGAAATAAAATTTTGTGTTGCGTAGTAGTAATAACAACATGGCGTTAAATTGCGTATGCTTATTAGTCAGTTGATTTTCCTTTTTTATATTTGCAAAAACGTTAAGTTTTTAAAGAGTTGATATCACGATTCTTACTTATAATTTTAAATAAATAATTGGACATATTGGGAAGAGTATTAATTTTTGTAATGAATAACCAGTATCTCGATTATATCTGAGGCATGTGTCATAAAAGTAAAGTGCAATTTGAGCGTTAATGACGAAGTGCATAATGATCTGTCATTATATATTAGAATGAATTAGAACGAATGTGATTTTTTGAGTGAATGTATCGGCCTAACCCTCTTGTTATGTCTCAAAGAGTAAGTTTTTATATTAATGTGCTGATGTCTTTATTCTCGTGTCGCTCCTCTACCTATCATACCAAACATTTTTTCTGCAAAATTTTTTTCAATTATCTCATTTCACTATTAATCATAAACTCTGCTTCACTTTCCTTTATCCTCTGTTTCACAATCTGTTTAAGACACGATTTTGCTTTGTAAAATATGTTCGTAATAAAAAAATTACAAAATATTTACTCAAAACTATGGAATTCCTTGTTATTTACAACTTACACCCTGCGCTTATATTATTTATGAATATAAGATACATAATTAAACGTTTAATTTATGTGGTTTTTAGAAAAATTCAAAATTAGTCTTTAAAAATGCAAACTATTATTTTAAATGACTGGTATATTTTTTAGAACTTTACTATTGAATAGTTTCATATTTTCTTATTAGAACCTGTTGTGGAAATTTTATAAAAATAAAGCTATCTATTAAAATACTTTCGTGAAAGTAAGTTTAGAACTAAAATTAGTTTAAAAAATTTTGTTTGTTATAAAAGTAATTAAAAGTTTTATAAATTATACACGTATGCATGTACACTGTCTGTTAAAGCTTTTAGTAGTTGCTTTTATACATCAATAATAAGTTACGTGTTAAATTTATAAAATTTTAAAATCACGAAAGACGCTTATTACATTAAATATTCTATTATTAATTTTATGTATTAATAGTGATCGGCAAAATTGATTATTATTATTATTATGATTGTTTTCATTATACTTTTGCAAAAAAAAAAAAAAAAAAAAAATAATAGGTACATTGAATTAAAAAATATGTCTTCATATCAGTTTTAAATTTAAATAAGATTTTCGAAAAAAAAATGAATATTTACAAAATAGAAAATGTTGAAAATAATTTTATACAAATATTAAGCGTTGTATATTTATTTTACCATTATATTATTATTGTGAATATACAGCTAAAGATAACTACAAAAATGTTAAAACAACATAAAATGTGAATAATTATAAAATTTAAAATTAAAAATAATTGTTTTTATTTTAAAAGCTTTAATTTGTCTTAAAGTTTTTCCATTCCATTCTCAATATGAACTACTTTACTATTGTATATTAATATTTATATTAATGTACTTTAGTATACCGTTTAACTTTTAGCACACTAAGTGGTATTCTTTTAAAATTCAATTGGTTTCTTCTAAATATAAAATTATTTTTAACTATATTATAAATATTTTTCACAAATTAGAACTTTAGATATAAAAAGGATATATTTATTGCAAAACAGGGGCAAAATATAAAAATTAAAATTATTGGATAGAATATCAAACATCGCGCGTGCAAAAAGCTAGATGTTACGAGGGCTCGATAAAATAGGGCACAACATAACCACGTTTAGGCGGCGCTGCTGATGTAAAAGACTGGAAACATTACCTCATGACAATCCTCTTACTATTTGTGTCTCTTTCGCTCTTTGTTTTTATTGATTTCTCGTCTTATTTTGTTTTGCGTGCGTGTTCTGTTCTTTTATGATTTCCGCAGTGCACGCGTTATGTTGTAAATAAACATACATCAGGTTCCTGGATTTTTAAGAGGAGAACATACAATATGACGATGGAGATGGAAGTGGTTGTGAATCAACCAGAGGATATAATCGACCTCAAAGCCAAAGGGTCAAGGTACATAAATTTTTGTAACTAACAGCAGAGCTTGACGAATTCCATGCCTTCAGGAAACTGTTGCTTCGATCAATAACTGTACTATTGCTATACATTAGTTTTTCGTATTGTACATCTTAGATTTAATAGTGTTTATTGGTTGTTAAATATTCATTCATATAAAATGTTATGTTATTATTAAAACACGTATTTATTAATATAAAATTTATGTAATTTTATTTTATGCACTATATTATATTTTAAACTTTTTCACGTACGCAAACAAATTTAACATATACAAATGTATATAAACATGCAGCGCAACAATGCATATATATAATATAATATAAATTTTTTTTATAAAAAATGTAATTATTTACTTTATTTTGTTATTCAAATTAGTTATAACTTTTATTTGATTAAAACTATTAGATTGTTTTTGCTTACATATTATTTTAATAATTAGTATTTTTATGATAAATTTGTTAGTTTGGAGTGGACAATTAATGATTACTTACTGTTTAAACAATTTGACAGTCACGGTAAAGATATGCTTGATCGCTTTACTGACAATGGTGGATTATACGATTTGATCGTTAAACAAATGCTTCAGCCAGGACATGAAGGGGAATTGTGTGGATGGTTGAGAGAACTCAGTTTGATCAGATCTAATATGAATTGCCCTACTGAAGGCTGTAATAGTAAAAATCTTACTTGGTCTCCAGCCAGATCCATTGATAAATACAGTTGGTACTGTGTTGAATGCAAAAAGAGACAAACACTAAGGGACAGTTCTTTTTTTTTGCAAATAAAATGCGATTTAAAGTTATGTATGCAAATTATAGTTGCTTGGTGCCAGTCAATACCAAGTGAAGTTGTGGTTTCCTACTTAGGTTAGTTTTATAAACAGTATATAATATTTAAATATTTTTAAAGACATTATTATATATTTTATATGATTTGAAAATAATTTTAGAATTGAAACAACATGTAGTTAAAAAGGCATATGAGAAATTAGGAAAAGTTGCTGAAACTTATGTTAAAAATCATTCTGAAGAATGGTTACTTGGAGGAAATGAAAAGATTTTAATTGTTGATGAATTTCCTGGTGGTTATATGACTGAAACTTTGATAAATGCTCCAATTTCCAGAAAACGTAATAACAATTGTCATACAATTTTGTGCATAGCAGAAGTAGACAAAATTCCTCCAAGAATGTGGATGCACATTATACATGCTAATCCAGAGGTATAAAAATTATTTTTACAATTAAATTGTAACATCTTGATTAACTATCAAATTAAGTAGATAAAGAAAATCTGTTATGAACAGTAAATTTTATTTAACATTATATTTTATACATCTTCTAAGTAATTAAATTTGTATTTTTAGCCTCCACCATCAAAAAATGCAAAAAATCAAAAATTAGAAACTAAATGTGGAATGGTGGAAGAGGCCTTAAATGAGATTTCTACCCATGCAAAACCTGGAAGTTATTTGATAGCCAATAGAAGAGCTCGGTGTTGTAATTATGAATCTCTTAAAGAACTTAAAGAATATAAAGTTATAAGCATTGAAGATTTACAAACGTACGATACACCTGGAAAAAATGAGCTTCTTGCTAATCTTGGTGAGTAATTTATTATTAAAAATAAAAACCATAAAAAAGTAAAAGAATTTTTAAAGTAGAATTTTATTTATATTTCTATTTTTATGTTTGAGATCCGTTGATTGAAAATGCTTGTTTTGAATTTATTATTTTATACGAATTTTCTCTGTACGTTTAAAAACTAAAGAGAGCAATATTTGTAAAATGTTATTTATGATGTTAAATATTTTAATAGAAACTATATGGCAAACTGGAATTGGAATATGTGAAGAAATACAAGAAGCCACTCGTGTTAACGGACTTCAACATCTTTTTGTACATTTGTGGAGGCAAAGATTTGCTGTAACACCTGCAAATGCTTTTGAATATATTATTCAACATATTGCTGAATGTTTTCAATTTACATAAATCTTTAGGGTTAAACATTTTAAATTTAGATACTATTGAACAAAAAAGACTATATTGAATAGTTATATATTTTCCGAGAGATTTAATGCGTGAATGAGGAAAGAAGTCTTCCAAAACAAATTTTACGCATTGCACAAGTAAACTCACATAAGTGCCTGTGGAATTAATTATAGATTATAAATACTTATTACTGTTGATAAACTGTTAAAAACTGTATAGAGAAGTAAGAAGTTTTTACCTTGATAAACCTTATAAAAAATAGGTGTATATATAAAGCCAAAGAGGCTAAGCGTTTTTAAAAATTTCCGTGAGTATTTTCTAACAGTGCTGTACAATTTTTTCACTTATATTAAATACTTTGTTTATTGTTATGTACGTTAGTATTCAAATTAATATTTCTATCTTTTATAGATGATTTATTACTTGAGCAGAATATTCGATTAGAACGAACTATTAATACCTGTATATTAAAAGAATTATGATATTTTGTGGATTAATAGTATAAAGATAAATTTAATTTTATTAATAATTTCGAAAAAATATTTAACTTAATCCACAAGTGCAATTATCCTTATCAATCACGTATTGCTAAATTATAGTTGGAACGAAAATTTAATTTTATGACTTGCAAATAATTATTTATTTAACCAAAATAACAAAGTCGTACAGATAGATTTTTGAACTAAAAAATATTTGATAAAGTTTGACTTACAAATATGCAAAACATTATCATATATTTGTAATATTGATTTTAATTAAAGCGTATGATGTGATTTTAAAAATTAAAATGGTTTCTTCAAGAATCACTAATTAATTTACCGATGATATTTGTAAAAACATTCTCGAAATATATTTGAGTTGAATTCAAATATTACGTACCATTCTGAGATTACAGAAGTTATAATAATTAGTAAATTTGTGCCTTTAATGAGTGGTAGGTCAGCAATAATTATTATATACAATAAAATTAAAAATTAAACTTTTTTGATTATAAATGTACTCTTATACAAATATTTTATATATGCTTATTAAAATAAATAAATCTTTTTCATGAAAACATATTATGTTTCAATTTCTGTTTCATCATATCTACTTGAATTATGTACAAAATTAAAGTAATATATTAACTATTATTTTTCAGACATGTACTTTTTATACATTTTTTGATCTTCAACCAATTTTTAAACACTATGTTTTTTAAAGTGGTATCTGAAATTGTAAATTTTTTAATTAATATATTTTAACAGGGATAAAATAATTATTTTTTTACGAAAATGTTTCAGTCACTGTTTTTATAACATTAGCTGAGCCCCCCATAACTTTCATTGTTTCATATGCAGATGAAAAAGTATTAGCAGCACTAGAACCAAGAATAGCTGAACTAATTAAAATAGATTCTTGTTCTTTAGAACAATGAACGGGTAAGCCTAAAACATCAGATTGTGTTTGAATAAATAATGGATTTTGGTTAAGTCCATCACAAACAATTAATGATATTTTGCTATGTCCAGCATTAGTTAAAGCTTCTAAAATATGTTTTGTACCATAATATAATTAAAAAATTCATTATTAATATTTTTGGAATATATATATAAAACAATAATAATTAAATTTTTCTTTTATTTATATAAAAATATATCTGCTAAGCTTATAGCATATACTAATAATTTTTCTTTTATATCTGTATAAATGTTCATTAATGTACCGTAAATGATTCCATTATGGTAGTAATCCATTTTTTTCTATTGCAACTAAAGAACAGGTTGCATCAAATCCAATTCCATTTATATTCTAATTAGAAGTTTTTAAACCAACATTCTATAATCAAATATATTTAATATAGATTTTTGCTTTAATTAACATTTAATAATAAAATTTCAATAAATAACATTATCTTTACTACATCACACACTGATGCCCAAATGCCATTGGATGATTATTCATAAAACTTTATCTGTGGATTGAAAAGTTTGATTGAAGAAATTAATACATCTATTATTTTTCCACTTGAATTAACGAAAGCTGCTCGAATACTTCCTGTGCCAGCATCAGCACCAATAAAATAATCAATTTTAAGATTGTTTAGAATACTATTTTCTTAATTTTTTATATTGGTTTATGCAGTAGGTCTGTTACAATTTTACCGAGCTCTATCTTATTCTTATGCTAATACAGAAAAGTTATTACCAATCAAGCTGATGGTATATAACAACAATATAAGTAATGTCTTTTGATACATTGATAAAATTAAAGTTACTTATACACCAGTTCATTTTTTATTTAAATATATTGGGTACAAAAAATAAATGAATTTTATTACATAAGTTTAACATCGAATGTACAAAATAATAAATAATATTTGAGAGAGTAATGAATGGTATTATTTAATTTTATTTATTAAGAAACTGAATATAAATAAATTATATTTTCTTACAATTTAAAAAATAAAAGTATTAAAACACTTAAAACAGTATTGTACATTCAAATTAAACCAATGATAGTGTTATAAAAATTTGATAAGGAAAAATGAAATTATAAAAAATATATAATTGATTAAATTTATTTTTCTTGCAGATAAACGAAATTACCAGAGGAGTAGCTTTTCTGAAATTATGCTAATTTAACCATTGTATACAAATACATTATATGTCAAATAACAATATTTGATTTCGGACTTTCACTACGTGGCGCGTTAATTTTTGTTTACATTTATAACAGAACAACTTTGTTATTCGTTTTTCCAATGGTTTTGCGTGATATATTGTATTTAGTATCGGTTTTATAAAATTAAAAAAGAGGAATTTAATATTAATTTTTATAAAAGAGTTAGTTAAAAATGACTGATTAAAGTTTACAGCATCATCTGTCAAATCTTTACAAAAGAAAATTCGATTTCTAACCTAAAATGGTCCGATATAAGAATAGGTAGTATTTTTTATCAAAATGTTGTTTTAATTATACTTAGTTTTTATGTTACTCAGAATATTTAAATAATTGCAAAATAAATTTTTCGCAACGATTTGTTCTAAATTTAAAAATATTTATTCGTAATATTTATTAACAAAATATATTATATTTTGCTGTAGATATATAACAATTCAGGTATCAACAAAAGATAAATCTGATAAGAGTTTAAATTTAAAGTCAACATCATTGCATGATGCTATACAAAAAAAAGTATCAGAGATGTATGGAGATTTAGGAGTAGCTGCGATGAAGGCTGGATTTACAGGTACACGAGAATAATTTTTGTTAATATATGAATGTAATAATTAATTGACACATTGTTTTAATTTCTTGGTATAATTTGTAATTCAAATATCGAATAATATTAAATTGATAAAATATAAAAGTTGGTATTTGTAAAAATGTATTTGTGAAGAACAACAAAAAATTTTCCAAATTTTAAATTAAGTATTATATAATTTTTGATGTATAATTCTTATTTTAGCAAAATATTGCAACGCTCATACAAAAATAGCATTAATAAAAATTCGCCATGGTCCACACCTGTTCTTAATGGATGCTATTCCAAATATTATTGATCTTGGAGGAAAATTTGTTTCTATAAAAATTATTTATGTTGGAGCCACAATGAAACATTGTTTTATATTTATTAAGGTAAGAAATTATTTTAAAATAAAATAGAAATTTTCATAATAGTTTAAAGAACTTTAATAAATTTTGCATTTATTAGAGATATCAACAAAGAAAATTAGAGTCTATGTGGCATAAAATGAAAACCGATAAAGAAAGGAAGAGTCTTGAAGAAGCATTAATGACAATGAATCCTGCTATGAAAGATCTTATGTAATTGAAACATTGTTATAATAAGATTTAAGTGTAAAAAGATATTATTATGTTAATATTTATTAAAATAAATATAGAATATTTAAATTATAAGAAATGAAAATAACATAGAAAATTGTTGTATTGTAAATTGTAATTTGTATTTTTCAATTTTTTTTAAATATAAAACAAAATATTTATAATATTTAAAAATATTATATTTTTATAGGATTTGATACAAAAAAAAATTAATATTCAAATGAATGTAATTTAAAAATTGCTTTAATTGATATGTATGAAGAAGCAAATACTTCATGTTTAATATTATAATTAATAAAATCATGTAAAATATTCATGTGCAGAAGTATGACATATTTTATTGTAATTACATATATATTGATATTGGTACAAAACTTATTTACCACTTCATTAAAAATACATAATGTTCCCAACTCAGTAAACAATAGAAATAATATAAATTTAATCAACTTTATTCTGTCTATGTAAGATAAGTAAATATAATTAGTTCAAGACTAAATGTTTATAAATAACACCGCACTGTTAAAAGATGCTCTTAAGATTTCTTAAAAAATAATATATTTAGTTTTTAAAATGAACTTTCTTCTTTAATAACGATGATGTACGTATCTAGGGTTTTTTGTCTTTTTTCCATATTTTAAATTCACTATTATATACTCTTTATTTTCCAATATATTAGATTTGTACATATTTTTTAATTCAATCATCTATCTACTTCTTGCTTTTTCCTCACTCTCTTCTAATGTATTTTGTAGAAAAGACTTATATCCTTTTAGCTTCCTTCCATGCAGTTTTCTCAGTTGTTTGTCTTCATTTATATTTGTGTACGTTCTTCTATGATGTGTCTTAACGACTCATTTTCTTTGCATAGTCTACACATTTTTTCTTCTTCCGACAATCAGTGTTTGTTCTCATTTTGTTTTCCATCCTAAATCTTGCTAAAATTTTCATACCAAATTTTCTTTTATCTCCCTCATTTTTCATACATACATTCCTTATCTTTTATGCTTTCCAATATTACGTGTCTAAATTTCTCAGTATACTCAGATTTTTCGACAATAAACGTTACATTTACTGTCCTATTTTTATATTCCTTACCTCATCCTACAACATATCAACGTTTTCAAATTTCTCCATCCACTTACTCCAAAATCATTCTAAACCTAATAATTTTTTCTTTTTTGCCTTTTACTCGATTGATCTTCAACCATCTTCCTTCCTCTATACTTGCTTTTATGCATTCTATGGTTGTTTTCAACCCTTCACTATTTATAATTTTATTCTCATACATAATTGCTCTTTTGCAGGTCTAATTTCAATCTTGTTTCTTTTAATTTATAACATCAAAACGGTCTCGTGTATTTATGTCAAACTTAGACTCTATTTTATTAATCTCTTGTATTTTTTTTATTTGTTCATCACTTTTTCATTTCTAAACTTCAGCACCATAAAGCAACGCATTTTCTACTAAGATGTCAAACAGTTTCATTTTAATTCTATAGTTCTTTTTAAATAATCTTTCCGCGATACTTCACACCATTGCCAGGACCAAATTTTCTCTGTTAGCCATTAATTTTTTGTGAAAAAAATCACCTTTGTTTTTTTGAATTTGTATCCTAAATATATAAATTCGTTGACTGTTTCTATTTCTTTTTTTTCATTAAAATATCATTTTTTTCTTTCTCCGCCCGTAACGAAAAGTAGTGAATATAGGTACTTAATCATTACACAAGAAACATCCGTTGTAGTTTATATTATACTAAAAAGTATTAAAACAATCATTTACTTTTGAAAGTTATATCTATAACTACCAAAGTACATAAATACAGATACTTTCTAAAATAGTTAATTTCATAATTTACAAAATTTGTATTTTATTATTAAACAATTCCTATCATAATTTTGGAACATGCATTCTTAATTTTAATTAAATTACTTAATATCATTTGATTGGAAATAAATGACACTAAATTATTCAGTTAAATAAAATTAATTGAAATACTTTTTTTTTTTTAATATTTTAAAATATACTTATGTAAATTGATTCATCATTTCATCATTTACAATTGATTTAGGAATGTTTTTTCTATTATCAATAGAATTGTGTATTACATCTACTATGTATATATATATATATATAATAATCTATTAAAAACAAATTGAAATGTGTAAAATTAAAATTATTAAATAAATAATTTAAATTAATAAAATGAAATTATTCGTATTACTTATTTCAAAAGCTTTCTAAATAATCTTGTTATATTTCATCGCATAACTGTAGCTAGTGACTAGATAGATAATTACTACGTTGTAAGAAAGTCAGTACGTATTATTATAATAAAAAAACATTTAAAAATTAAAAAAAAATTGTTAAATATTATAAGATTATCTTGAATTAAAAATAAGATAAATTGTGAATTGTATTTGAACACATTTATTCTTTCATCATATTTTTAATTAAACGGGTTATTTAAAAATAATTTTCAACATCAAGTATAAATTCTTCATATTCTTCAATCGCAAAATGAATATTTACTTTTCCTGGATGAAATTCTCCATTCAGAAGCGGACATGTTCCTTTATTAATGCCAATAATAAGACCACGATGCAAAAGTGGACCTCCACTATCTCCCTAAAACGTAGAATTATATATAAATAAATTTTTATTAGACATTGAAAAATTTAATAAACATTGACAAGAATACATACATGAATTTCAAATTCACATATATATATTTTAATACTTAAAAAGAATACAATTTAAATTTTTAATACCAAATTTTTTCCACCATAAATAGTTATTTTGTATATTGTGACCGGTGGCTCTTTTATTGCTTCTCTATCTTATAATACAGATTAAAAAACTCTACATTAAGTAATCCTATTTCCAAAATAAAAACGATCGCAATACCTTCATTATTTTTGGTTTACTTTCCTATTTTCATTACAGTTTCTCCTGCGAATGCTAATGAAAATTGAAATATTACATTTGATTTATACTCACAGCTATTGTTAGCCGTGTATATCGCAATAACATTGACGTACTTTACAGTGATTTTCATATTATGATTATTAATACATACATATATATATATATTTACTGTAAAATATAAACTAGATCACACGAAGAAAAGGTAATGCATATAGAATAAATAAATAAATTGTCTCCAATAGAAAGTTTTTTTTTTATTTTAAAACTATTAATTAGAAGAAATGGGGGATGGGGAGAATGGGAATTAAGAGGCTTTTTTAGCTTTCAAAATGTTTAATACAAGAAACAGGGGGTGGGGTACAATAGGAAAGGAGAAGATATTTTAGTTTTTGAAATTTTTTATTAGATTTCTTGTATTATAGTTACATTGTGGTGATCAATATTTTTTTCAATATAAACTGTTAAATGAGAAAAGTTTTATTTTTATGTGAAAGGTAAAATTGTGGAGTTAAATGATTTTTAGTTGTTACGAGAAAACACCGAAAGAAATTTCATACAAAGAGCAAGCAAATAATTTTGAAAAACACAATAAAAGCAGAGTCGATTTACTTTTTGGATAGAATTATATTATAAAATAATAATAAAATTATATGATAAAATAATAGACACACATCACAAATGAAGACTCATGTATTTAGAAATATATGCGTGCGCGAATATGTTTGATAATTTATTTTTTTCGGAATTTCTTTAATACGTTATGTTGATAATATTAAGTGATTTGGCTTCAAAATCTTTGGTATAAATCAATGTAGTGAGAATATTAATCAAAAATAGAAAATCATTTATTTGTTGGGTCAGGAATAAAATTCCCTTCATCAAGATTATTTAATTATTAATATTATTGTTGTTGTTGTTGTTGTTTTTGTTATAATATTTTATTGATATTCAACTATGCAGGTAATATCTCGTTATTTTTTATAACTTGCATATAAAAAATATATTTATAAATTATTAACGAAAATAGAGCATATTTTAAACAATATTATTTAAAAGAAACCAATAATATTTAGAGTTAATAAAAATTAGGAAACACTAAAGCCCAGACAACTACTTTGTAAATAATGTAATTGTTGTAACTTTATTTGCAATTTTCTAAAATTACTTAATAGGATTTAAGATTATTATATTTTGAGCATTATATTGATAACTTGAAAAGAACAAATCCTTAAAATTTCAAAAAATTATATGTTAAGTCGATTTGCTGAAAATTTTATTATGGTGTAATTTTTTATCTGACTAAAATAAATTTTAACGATTATTGAATTACTTCAGGTTTTTCATATTTTCTATAAATAAAATACGCCTTTCTACATTGGAAAATAAATTTTAATTAAAAAAAATCGAAATATATTTGGTTTCTTCAGATATTCCAAGAAAATTTATCTAAAAAAGACAACGTCTTAGCTAACAATAGACATAGGATTTCAGATTTTAAGGAATAACCATGTGGATTAAACAAATTAAAAACTCACCCGCCTTAGGTCACGCAAAAGTAAATTTAAGTTAATGTCTTTTCAGATACGAAACATGAATACAGAACGCGATTCGTTCATCAAAATAAATTATACAGGTTGATGATACAGGTTGGTTCTGACATGAGGTGACAGAATCGATTATCAGCAACGGAAATATATCGACTTTTGATTTATCATTACCTTCCAATAATCAATACAACCTTATATTTATAATATTTAAGATTAATAAACAAAATCGACATTCATTAGGTGACGATGTCACTTTAAATTTTTTCAAAGAACAAAAGAGTTACTATTTTTAAAAACTAATTTCAATAAAGATTTTATATGCTAATCCATATATTAATTAATATTTACGTGTATATTTATAAAAGAATTTTTATGGAATGTTTTGTTATTAGAGCGAATAAATTTGCATTTCATTTTTCAGGCACTACGCTGATGTAATCTAGAAAATCTTATAAATTTAATTGCAGATCTACTAAGCATCAATCAAGTATTTACGAAATAATAGTTATGAATATAATTGATTCTAAAATTGTTACATAAAAATGAGCTTTTATATTCGATAAAAATAATTCATAAATCTTTAAGTATATGGGTACTCACTAAATGTAGCAATATATAAGGTTCCGCAGCACTGCATACAAATCTTTCCTCCATAGCAATTCTTTTCCCGGTAATATTACTAATTCTAGCTTCGCAAATTTGTGAGGATAGCGTTCTCACATTGGCAGTTTGTAAGAATCTAGAAATGGAACCGTTATTCGTGATACCCCAACCTGCTATTTGAGTTTCTAAATTATACAGTCTATTAGCAGGTATAGTTGATAACTGACTAGCGTAATTTTGTTCCGGCACCGTTTCAGATAACTAAAAATAAAACTCATTTTACAAATTTACTAAAAATAATACATTTTTGGTTCTTTATTAAATGAAAATAAACACGGTGAGTGTTTTTTTTGCGTTATTATCCGAATCTTAACTTTATAGTGTTAGATTCGTACGCGTGCATTTGTTTATAATTTAAAATTGCAATATACCCTTATCATAAGAACGTCATTATCCGAGTACTTAATTGGTTCTCTGTTTTTGACAGACCATTGGTCAAACGATATCCACCATGCCGGATAATATTTTCTAGCCTGTAATAAATCAGGCGATCCGATAATTATTTGAATACCACTGAGTGATATGTTGTCAACGCAGTGTTCAGAAGTTAAAACATCGTCTTGAGTAACAAGTGTTCCTGAACATATAACATCTCTTTCTGGTATTATCATTGTGCCATTAATTCTCAATACAGATACAACGAAAGGAAATTCATCCGATTCGGCATTTCTAACATTATTTCCAATGATAGGCCTTGCAATTGCAAAAATATAATGATGATCTAAATATCAGAAACATTGTGCAGATGAAATTTTACTTTTAGTTCAACCATAGTAATTCTATTATTTGTATTATTTCAATATCAATATTTATGCATCTTACTATTACTTACAAAGTATAAGACATTGGCCAAACAAAAATTTTTTTTCTACGTGCATGCTTAATGATTTACTATTATAATGAATATAATAAGGAGTATAAAATAATAGTAAATGTATTGTATTCGAAGACTTTTAAAAATATCGAATAAATAAATTCTGAATGTCAACATAAACGATTGTTGGTAATTGCGTTTAGCTTCTACTATCGTCTGTGCAACCCAGTTTCCTCTACTTCTTTTTCCTAATGTAGTGATGGTTTTGCTTCTGGTAAATTTTTATCAATCTGCGGCACTTTAAAATTATTTTTGTTGTCGACGAGTTGGACACTAACCTTCATCTAGTACTGTAATAATAATAAGGATATATTTAGAACTTATTTGACTTTATCAGTTTTGTATAGTACTATCATGCGCTTAATGTTACTTTCACTATTATGCTTATATTATTATCACGTAATGAAAATATCAAAATCCATTACCTTTTACTGTTCTATCATCCCAAGACAGATAGAATCAAATATAGATTTAATATGATAATCTTTTTGATTAACTAATCATTAGAATGTCGCCTAACGAGAGATTGAGCAATGTTAAGACGTAACAGATAAGATACACAGACAAAATTAAAAAGTGCGCCTTATTAAAGTAAAATAAAGAGATGAGAGAAAATTAATCGGACCATAAGCTTTTCAGATGCAACAGTAGGTGTAGATAAATACGCTTAGTATTATACGTTATTCATATTGTACATATATCCTATGTTATTTTTTAACAAGTACGTGTGAGTTAATATGAATGTGCAAAATTGTTTTTTTTGAAACCTAAAAAAATTAAATATTATTAAAATAAAGAAAAAATAAATATTAGTCTTTCTTTTCTAGAAATATACCTTATTATTGAGCAATACTCTTAATTAATAATTAATTTACAGTTTATATAATCTTCAATATTTTTGTTTTTAATAAATAAAAGTATGTTTGCGTTATAAATCATTAAATGTTTGTAAATTGCTATATGTATTTATCATTTTAAACATTATAATAATCATATGCATAATAAACTATTTAAAATCAACAAAAACGAATTAAACATATACACGTACAGATTTTTAGATTATTAAAAAATATCAGTTAAGAACATTAGAGAATTATAAACATTAGGTTTTATGCATAAAAACGATTATGTTTTACAATATATATTATGAATCATGGTTCACTTAAATATCATTACTCACAGATGAAGGTTTTTTCTATTCTTTTTCGTGCGAATATTAAATGGGAAAGCTCTATTAAAACGCCATGATTCACATTATGAAGAATTTCATTGATATTTACAAGCAAATGAACAAACAAATAGCAAATAAATTCTGTAGATTATACTATCAGCAGTAAAAACTTTATTTTAGCAAAAATCGAAAAACAACATTAAATTATTTATGTGCCTATAGATTAAATGTATACATATACATATATAAATATATATTATAACAAAATATCATACATATATATATGTCATAAATAATTTAATGTTGTTTTTCGATTTTTGCTAAAATAAAGTTTTTACTGCTGATAGTATAATCTACAGAATTTATTTGCTATTTGTTTGTTCATTTGCTTGTTTCAATGTATTTACGTGTTCATTTATAATACATAACTAAGTTGGAAATCAGTTACCATGTTTTTTTTGGAAAATATCAATTAATCAAGATACAACTTATTTTTATTGAATAAAAGCGGTTGAAAAGACGTCGATGGATTGTTAATTCCTATTTAATTTTTTTACATTGGGTATGTAGTAATAATATAAGTGATGCAACGTCATGAATATATATTTTTTATGTGTTTATAAGAAACATATTATTTATTTACTGAAATTTTTCTTTATTTCTTGTATGGCCAAGTGATTACACCAACATCTTGGCTATAATACTGCGAATCAATGAGAAAACATAATATTGATACAATGTGATAAGAACAATAGAGTAAGTCAGTATGAATAGAATAGGTTGATAGTAAAACAGTTTAAAGATATAAATAAAACCCATTTCAATCTCTAATTACTTTAACTCATATGACGAATTCATATATTGGGTTATTGGGTTATTGGGTTATTGGGTTATTGGGTTATTGGGTTATTGGGTTATTGGGTTATTGGGTTATTGGGTTATTGGGTTATTGGGTTATTGGGTTATTGGGTTATTGGGTTATTGGGTTATTGGGTTATTGGGTTATTGGGTTATTGGGTTATTGGGTTATTGGGTTATTGGGTTATTGGGTTATTGGGTTATTGGGTTATTGGGTTATTGGGTTATTGGGTTATTGGGTTATTGGGTTATTGGGTTATTGGGTTATTGGGTTATTGGGTTATTGGGTTATTGGGTTATTGGGTTATTGGGTTATTGGGTTATTGGGTTATTGGGTTATTGGGTTATTGGGTTATTGGGTTATTGGGTTATTGGGTTATTGGGTTATTGGGTTATTGGGTTATTGGGTTATTGGGTTATTGGGTTATTGGGTTATTGGGTTATTGGGTTATTGGGTTATTGGGTTATTGGGTTATTGGGTTATTGGGTTATTGGGTTATTGGGTTATTGGGTTATTGGGTTATTGGGTTATTGGGTTATTGGGTTATTGGGTTATTGGGTTATTGGGTTATTGGGTTATTGGGTTATTGGGTTATTGGGTTATTGGGTTATTGGGTTATTGGGTTATTGGGTTATTGGGTTATTGGGTTATTGGGTTATTGGGTTATTGGGTTATTGGGTTATTGGGTTATTGGGTTATTGGGTTATTGGGTTATTGGGTTATTGGGTTATTGGGTTATTGGGTTATTGGGTTATTGGGTTATTGGGTTATTGGGTTATTGGGTTATTGGGTTATTGGGTTATTGGGTTATTGGGTTATTGGGTTATTGGGATATTGGGGTGGGTTATTGGGTTATTGGGTTATTGGGTTATTGGGGTATTGGGTTATTGGGTTGTGGGTTGAGGGTATCTTGGGTGTTCTGTGGGTTTCTTGGGGCTTCTTGGGCTCTTGGGGATTTTAGGGTTCTTGGGTATCTGGGGTTCCGTGGGTTCTGGGTTTACTGATGGGTCTTGTTCTTAGGGTTCCTTTGGGTTGTTGGAGGGTGGGGGGTCTTGGGTTCTATGCGGGTATCGGGGGTTCGTTTGGCGTTCTGGGGTTCTTGGGTTCTGGGGTTCTTGGGTGTTTCGGGTGTCGGGTTCGTTGGGGTTTGGGTTGTTGGGTGTTTGGGTTGGGGTTTTGGGGTTTTGGTTTATTGGGTTTTGGTTGTGGTTTGGTTGATTGGGTTGGTGGTTTTTGGTTATTGGGTTTGGGTTATTGGGTTATTGGGTTTTGGTATTGGGTTATTGGGTTATTGGGTTTTGATTATTGGTTTATTGGGTTTTTGTTTTGGGTTATTGGGTTATTGGGTTATTGGGTTATTGGGTTATTGGGTTATTGGGTTATTGGGTTATTGGGTTATTGGGTTATTGGGTTATTGGGTTATTGGGTTATTGGGTTATTGGGTTATTGGGTTATTGGGTTATTGGGTTATTGGGTTATTGGGTTATTGGGTTATTGGGTTATTGGGTTATTGGGTTATTGGGTTATTGGGTTATTGGGTTATTGGGTTATTGGGTTATTGGGTTATTGGGTTATTGGGTTATTGGGTTATTGGGTTATTGGGTTATTGGGTTATTGGGTTATTGGGTTATTGGGTTATTGGGTTATTGGGTTATTGGGTTATTGGGTTATTGGGTTATTGGGTTATTGGGTTATTGGGTTATTGGGTTATTGGGTTATTGGGTTATTGGGTTATTGGGGTATTGGGTTATTGGGTTATTGGGTATTGGGTTATTGGGGTTGGGGTATTGGGTTATTGGGTGTATTGGGTGTTGGTTTATTGGGTTTTGGGTTATTGGGTTATTGGGTTCTTGGGTTCTGGGTTCTGCTGGGTTCGTGGATTTATGGGTTCTTGGGTTCTTTAGGGCTGCTTGGGGTTTTGGGTTTTGGGTACTCTTGGGCTTTTGGGTTTCTTGGAGTTCTCTGGGGTTACCCGTGGGTTCTTTGTGATCGGGGGGTTCGTGGGTTCGTGGGTCGTTGGGTTCTTGGGTTCGTGGGTTCTTGGTTCGGTGGGTTCTTGGGTTCTTGGGTTATTGGGGTGTGGGTTCTTGGGCTTCCTTGGGTAGTACTTGGCGTATGCTTGGGGTTCTTGGGGTTCATTGGGGTTTCTTGGGTTATTAGGCGTCTCTGAGGTTCTTGGGAATTTTGGGTCATTAGGGTTTCTTGGGTTCTTGGGTTCTGGGGATTCTTGGGTTCTGGGGTTCTTGGTTTCTTCGGGTTCGTGGGTTCTTGGGGGGACTTCATGGGGTTCTTGGGGTTACTACTGGGTCTTCTTTGGGTTCTTGGGTTCTTGGGTATTCTTGGGCTGTTGGTTTTGGGTTCGGGGGTTCACTTGGGTTCTTGGGGATTCTTTGGGTTCCTTTGGGTTCGTGAGGTTCTTCGGGTTCTTGGGTTTCTTGGGTTTTGGGTTCGTGGGTTTCTTGGGTTTCTTGGGTGCTTGGTTCTTGGGGTCTTAAGGAGGATGTATTGGGTCTTGGTTCTTGGGGAGAGGAGTTTTGGGTTGTGGTGGTTGTTTTGTGGTTTTGGGTTTTTGGGTGTTGGGTTTTTGGTTTGGTTTGGTTTTTGGTTTGTGTGGTTTTGGGTTTGGGTTATTGGGTTTTGGGTTTTTGTTGGTTTGTTTGGGTTATTTGGTTTTGGTTTTGTTATTGGGTTTTTGGGTTTTGGGTTATTGGGTTATTGGGTTATTGGGTTATTGGGTTTATTGGGTTATTGGGTTATTGGGTTATTGGGTTATTGGGTTATTGGGTTATTGGGTTATTGGGTTATTGGGTTATTGGGTTATTGGGTTATTGGGTTATTGGGTTATTGGGTTATTGGGTTATTGGGTTATTGGGTTATTGGGTTATTGGGTTATTGGGTTATTGGGTTATTGGGTTATTGGGTTATTGGGTTATTTTGGGTTATTGGGTTATTGGGTTATTGGGTTATTGGGTTATTGGGTTATTGGGTTATTGGGTTATTGGGTTATTGGGTTATTGGGTTATTGGGTTATTGGGTTATTGGGTTATTGGGTTATTGGGTTATTGGGTTATTGGGTTATTGGGTTATTGGGTTATTGGGTTATTGGGTTATTGGGTTATTGGGTTATTGGGTTATTGGGTTTTGGGTTATTGGGTATTTGGGTTATTGGGTTATTGGGTGACTGGGCTATCTTGGGTTCTTTGGGGTTCGGTGGATTCCTAGGGGGTTGCTTGGGTTCATTGGGGTCTGGGGTTGCTGTGGGTCTCTGGTGGGTTCCTTGGGGTCTTGGGTTTTGGGTTTTGGCGGGTTCGTGGGTGCTTGGGTTCCGTTGGGGTTCTCTTGGGATTCCTTGGGGTTCCTATCGGGTTTTGGTTCTCTGGGGTTGATCTCGGGGTTCGTGGGTGCCGTGGGTTTCTTGGGTCCTTGGGGTTGTTGGAGGTCTTGGGCTTCTGGGTGTCTGTGGGTTCCCTTGGGTTCGTGGGGTTTCCTTGGGTTGCTCTTGGGGTCGTGGGTTCCTTGGAGTTCTTGGGGTTCCGTGGGGTTCGTGGGTTACTTGGGGTTCTTGGGCGTTCTTGTGGTTCTTGGGTTCTTTGGGTTCCTGGGGTTTTGTGGGGGTTCTGGGGTTCTGGGTTCCTTTGGGTGCGTCTCTTGGGTATCGTGGGTTCTTGGGTTCTTGGGTTCTGGGTTTTCTTGGGTTCCTGGGGTTCCATTGGGTTTTCTTGGGTGCTTGGGATTCTTGGGTGCTTGGGTTCTATGGGGCTTCCTATAGGGATTTTACTTGGGTGAGTCTTATGGGTCTTCTTGGGTTCTTTGGCGTCTCTTGAGGTTTTGGGTTCTTGGGTTCTCCTGGGGTTCAGTTAGGACGTTTCCAGCTTGGGTTCTTGGGTCTCGCGTGGGTTCTTGGGTTCTAGGGGTTCAGTGGCGGTTCTTGGGTTACTGTGGGGGCTCTGGTTCTCTTGGGGTTTTGGGTTTCATTGGGTTCGTGGGTTCGTGGGACTTCTTGCGGTTCTTGGGTTCTTGGGGTTTACGTGGGTTCGTTGGGTTCTATGGGTTTGCGGGATTCGTTTGGTTCTTGGGTTTCTTGGGTTATCTGGGGTTTCTTGGGTCTCGTGGGTTCTTAGGGTTCTTGGAGTTCGTGGGTTTCTTAGGGTTGCGGGAGTGCTTGGGTTCTTTGCTGTCTTTGGTGCTTGGGTCTCGTGGGTGCTGGGTATCTTGGGTTTCTTGGGGTTCTTGGGTTCTGTGGTTCTTGGGTTTCTTGGGTTCTGGGGTTCGTGGGTTTTGGGTTCTTGGGTTCTTGAGGTTCTTGGGTTACCACTTCGGGCT